>CATIWQ010068744.1:0-35239 GCA_949673415.1 Euphorbia schlechtendalii | reverse complement strand
TTTATGAGAATGCGTGATGTCATTGATAAAATATCAAGCAAGCAAACAAAGTTTAAAAATACAAAAGCCTTGTAGGCAAAGTAGCTGAATACTAAATTATTACATAATCATTTATGTTTTATTCTAGTAACCTTCCGACTCTAAGCACTCTAGGGATTCGAAGTGTTCCATCCTATCTTCCTTCTCAAACACTTCTTGATAGCTCAAGAAGGTGTCTAATCCGAATTTGTTCTTGTATGATGGCAGTGCTCTGTCTAGAAGCTTGGTTATCATCTCTGGTAGAGTTAAGCGAGCCTTATGCCTGACCTATGTGGCCATCCATCGTGTGTAGTAGGATTCGAAGTTCTCACCCTGCTCCTGCCTTATAGCTTCCAAATGTTGCATCGTGGTTTCCATTTGAGAGTTGAAATCGTAATGCCCCAGCATGGCTTAAGCGAGGCTATTCCAATTAGTAGTTATGTTTGGCGGGAGATGGCTGTACCATTCGTTGACAAGGTGGCCCAAGGTGATGACAAAGAGCTTAGCCATCATCCGTTCGCTGATCCCTAATGCCCTCATCACTATTTGATAATGCATCAAGTGAGCGCGCGGGTCACTAGATCCTACGTATTTCTCAAACTGCTGCATTGCGAAGTTTGGGGGTAAGATGTCTTCATCCCCTACAGTTGGTTGTGCTGGGTATGTGTTCATGGGACGACTACCATGAGTGGCCAAGAATTGTTACCATTGTTCTACCATTCTTGGTTATCGGAGGATGGCATCCATTGTGCTTGAGTAAGAGCCATATTGCCCTTGAGGATATGCCTCAAATTGGGGTAGCTGGGATGCCTAGAATTGTGAGGTGGTTGGCGTATTCCCATTAGGAACTGGGTATTGGGTCATTCCCTGGTAGGAAGGCCCTGATGAGAATGTTGGCTAGACAGGTTGCCCCTAGAAGTGTTGGGAATGATTGGAGAAGTTATATCCCGGTAGTCCAATCAGAGTTGGGTTCAGCTGATTTTATCCTGCCCCAAATTGATGAAAGGTAGTTGGGGGCACCATGTGTGAAGTCGGAGGTCCCCCTGTTGGATTTCCATTATAAAGGGTGACCTCTGAGTTGGACACTGCTTTTAGGGCCCTCTCAACATGTAGGCGAATGATCGATGCTAGCTGTTCGCTATTGGCAAAGGTATCTAAGGCAGCTGCAATCTCGGTGCTCACCGACAACTGTTGAGATTTTTGTCTCGTCAAGACAAGGTGATCTTCTCTCACGCCTTCTTCTTATGGATTGGCCATAATAGCGCATGAAACTGAATCTGAGTCTGAACCCGAGTCCTCACTTGAGTCAGTGTATGGAACCCCCTCTAGATTGGTGGCAATTGGGGAAACGCGGACTAGGCGGTGAGCTGGCCTCTTCCCTAGCTAAGATACATAAGCAAAGGGTTAGATGTGCATGTAAGATTCGTGACATGACTCGTGATGCGAGAAATGCATGAGATGTTTAATATTATGGCTGCATTCACAAGGGTTAGCATGCCATGATGCGATAATACTCATGTTTGTCAATCCATTTGAAACAAACAGGATTAGTCATTAGTAATAAAGATGATAATAAGACCTGACTCATGTGGTGAGGGCTTGAGGTTAAGATGACACCTATGTGATGTCAAATATTGTGTTTGCCAATCCATTTGGAACAAACAGGTTGATTGCCTATTACCCGTGTGGTATTAGGTTTGTGATTAAGGTGTGACTCGTGTTTTTCCAATCCATTTGAAACAAAGAGAAAAATAACAAATGATCACGTATCATCTAAGTGACAGTACGCTTTTGAATTTTGAGATTCCAAATTCGGGTAAAATAGTGTGTTATACCCTATGGAGCACTAAGTAAAAGGACAATCAAAAAATGACAAATGGTCGTGTATCATCCATGTGACAGTACACTTTGGAATTTTGAGAATTCGAGTTTGGGCAAGACAATGCATCATACCCTGTAAGGTACTGAGTAATCAAATGCCATTTTGGCCAGGAAGTGGTAAGTTTGCCAATCTATTTGAAACAAACGACCAAAAAGGTAGCATATTATCCAAGTGACAATACACTTTTAACTTTGAGGACTATGGATTGATCTTGATGAGTCCAAGTTCGGGTAAAACCATGTGTTATACCCTACATTTTAGAAGTCCATGCTTCTAAGCGAACAAAGGTTTGAGTGCTTAGTAATCACTATTTTGAAATGGGTGGGTATTTACCCTGTTTGGGCTTTTGGTATGTGTGATTGCCCCAGAAGGGCTATGAGTTAGATGCCGAGTGGACATCTCAAAGATGATGTGTAAGATGACACAATCAACTGTGTCTAAGTGTGTGTGATATTGGTTTGATATCGTGATATGTAGACTTAATATCATGAGTGTGTGCGTTCAAGTGTCTGCATAAAAATTTGTGGTCAGCATGACTTTTGTTTAGTGACAAATTGAAAGTAGTATACACATAGCATGTAACGTATCTCTTCCAACCTTATATCTCTCGCGTATAAGGGGTAAGCTCCTAAATCTAGGTTTGGATCATCTTAATACCATGAAGTATTAAGGAGCGAACCTGCACAAAAAGATGCGTTTGTTTTGGTAAACCTAGGGAAAGTGTCTACGGTTTCCTTATATGAGCTTAGTCATGGTTGTTGATGCAAAAGGTTCTTGTTGCACTATGATACACTTTTCCCACTTTTCAAGAGAGTCCATTCGGTATGGAAACAAGTGATCCACTCGCCAGGTTCCTTCGATCACCAAGGGGTCACAAAGTATACTTTCGCAAGCTTCTCGTTCAAAATTGGGCACCCTAACCTTAATGGCTAATCCATCTAATGCATATGCTCTGTTCGATATTTTAAATGCGGGTTAACTCATTTGACGCTTTTCAATACTCATCCAAAAATCTTTTAAACTTTTAAGTTTATAAAAGATATCCCTAGCGGAGTCACCACTGTGAGCGGACGACTTTTCCAGAGGTCCTGCATGGACGCCGCGAGGCGCCGGCCCCGTGAGATGGGGTGTGGGGTTTTCGAAAACAATTGATAAACTTGTTTGTTAGATTAGTCTAGTCTATCATAACATCATTGTTAAACTTGCATGTTTTCTCTGCTATACTTGTTCGTAGTGAAAATCTATGTATTTAGAGTCTCTCATCTATCACATTTATATTTACTCTACTTTTCATTCTGATCTTTTGTTTCCAAAAATCTCAAAACTATTTTTATTTTCCTTTACTTTATCTTTCCTTGTTGATCCTTAGACCTAGTCCTTCCTTATGGGTTCGATATCTTTTAAAACTACATCGCAATTGTATACTTGCAGTTATCATCATTTTTCTATGTGATTAGGGGTATTGACAACACCTACATTTTTCGTGAACACGTTTTTGGCATTATTATTAAGGATAAGTCTTATTGGACGAGTATAGCTAAGTTTCACGAACAAGTTTTCAGAACCATAAAGGGAATAAACTTATCAGTGGAAAAGTGGCGATCATCTGTTTGATCTTCTTAAGTGCCTAACTCAAGATTACTCTCACTAGCTTTCGCAAATATATGCTCCTTCTCGAGGAATTTAGTATTTCTTGAAACAAGGACTTTTTTGTTCCTTAGGATCATAAAAGGTATAACCCATAATCTCCTTAAGGTAACTTACAAATAGACACATGTTAGACTTAGCACCCAGCTTATTTGAACTTGTCCTCTTTACATAAGCAGGACATCCCCAAACTCTTAGGTGAGAAAGAGCTGGTTTCTTACTATACCGTAATTCTTATGGTGTTTAATCAAATGATTTCAAGGGCACTCTATTTAGAATATAAACTGTGCTCTCAGATCATAACCCTAAAAGGATATGCTAAGTTCTGCTAGGCTCATCATGGACCAAACAATATCGAGTAGTGTTTGATTTCTCCTTTATGATACTCCATTGTGTTTGGGTGTATAAGGAGGTGTCCACCTGGATAAAATACCATTATCCCATAGATAATCTTGAAATTCTTGGCTGACATATTCATTACCTCAATTATTAGAAAGGGTCTTGATACTTTTCCCAAGCTATTTCTCTACTTTGGTTCTAAACTCTTTGAATTTCTCAAAACTTTCAGACTTGCGCCTCATTAGGTAAAAATATCCATATCGTGAGTAATCGTTGATAAAGGTTATGAAGTAGACGAAACCCTCATGTGTCTTAACACTCATTGGACCACATACATCGCAATGTATTATTTCCAAGGTACTATTGGTACGTTGTCCCTTTCCTGTAAATGGTTTCTTGGTCATCTTTCCCTTTAAACGAGGTTCGCACACCCCATAGGATTCCCATTCCATTGGGCCCAAGTCACCACATTTTTGTAACTTAGTTAAGCGAGTATTATTTATATGGCCTAGACGACAATGCTATAAGTATGAGGATTTATCATTATCTAATCTCGATTTCTTAACAATGTTCATATTTAGAATTTCAGTTTTAGTATCTAGAACAAAAATGCCATCAACAGATATTACACAAGCATAAAGAACATTATTGCGTCGAATTTGACAATTATTATTAGAAAATAAAATCTCAAATCCCTCTGTTACTAAATGAACAATAGAAATGATATTCTTAGTGATTATAGGAATATAATAGCAATTGTTCAAAATGAAAACAAGGCCACTAGGAAAACTAAGGCTATATGTCCCATAGCTGTTGCAGCAACCTGTACTCCATTTCCAACTCTTAAGTACATTTCCCTCTTTGCAAGCCTCCTACTTTTCCGCAACCCCTGCACAGAAGTACAGATATGAGTATTCAATACCCATGTAGACTCGTAGGGAACTGTAGAGAAACTCTCTATCATGAAAATACCTGAAGTAGATACCTCACTTGGCTTCTTCTTGACTTTTTCAGAAATCAAAGCTTTGCTATCTTGTTTCAAGTGTCCCGGCCTTCCGCACATGAAACATATCCCTTTGGGCTTTTCCTTTTCAATGAACACATTTTTAACCTTCCTTTTGGTAGGTTTTAAATCTTTACCTTTTATGCAAGTGTTACTTGCTAAGTTGTTCCTCTAGCCTTCAGACCTTCTTCAAAACTTCTAAGTTTCTTAATAAACTCGGATATCTTGCTGGTCTTTCTTGATATAAGATAATCTTTTCATGAAAGGTGAATATTTATCAGATAGATTTTCAATCATATTTTGTATGTCATACTCAAATTTTTTTTTAATTTCTATCTGAGTCCTTATATTTGAATAGTCGAAGTATTCAATGCAATGCTCAAAGGCTAGGATCCAATCATTTCTCCTAGTGGTATAGAAGAATTTTAATATTTAATTCCATTCAATCTTCATGCCCTCTTGAATTCCTTTGAGAGGGATCATCATAGATTATAGGTCCATTCAATCATGCTTTTTCTTAAGCTTCAAGGTCATGGTTTCGAGCATCACAAGTGACACAACAAACGCGTCCTTCTTATGCTTAAGATATGCCTCTTTCTCTTAAATAGAAGCCTCACCATCAGGTTCGACTGTTCAAGATTATCCAAAATATAATATATGTTTCTCTTCTCAAGCTCTTTTCTAAGAGCCTTGAACCAGTCATCAAAATTGATCACTGTCAACTTATTATCAAGTATTGGACAAAGATTTATGTTTAGATTCATGTTCAACCTAGATATAAGATTGAAATTGTATAGACATCAGTAATATGTACATGCATTTAATATAAGGTCTTTAATTAAACACATAATTCCTACTATTTTCTCGACATTCAAATAGCCCCTTCCATTTAAATTCAGGAAATTTGGTCCAACCAATTTTCCTTAGTAGTTAGCATCCATAGCCACTCATCATGACCCCCGCTATAGCAGGTCAAGCCATAATAAGACAACCATGGTTGGAACCAATCCATTTGCATCCCATGCAATTGTTAATCCAATTGAATTCTCATTCTCAAGATGTGCGTACCTAATTGTACGACTCCTCAAATGTGTCTCTGATCTGGCATTAGCTCTAATGATATGGATAACTAACCCATTTTGGTTAAGGAATTAACCCCATCTAGTCTCATAACCAAACACATGTTAAGGGAAAGCATGTTGTACATGTCCTTAGATCCGTTAACAAGGTTCATATCACAACTTAAGACAGGAAGACAATCTACCTCCTTAATATTTTTGTGGGGATTTTATTGGTGCTGTGGTTATCGCCCTAGTCTAGGTCTTATATGATGGATATGATTATGATAATAATTTCAGGATATTTGTAATTATTAACCTAAGGGAACATGCTCAAGACGAGTGCATCATAATCATTCCATTATGCCAAGACTCCAGATAGCATGCAAAACAAGCAAGGTTCATGTTTAAGTTCTTACACCTATGTCTATAAGTTTTAATTTAACAACTTAAACAACGTTGTAAAACCATATGCAAAATCTAATTCCCATACTATAAATCAACTAAGTAATAAAATTCCCTTGGGTACACTTGAACCTAATACCGATGGAGATTTCTAGTTAGTAGGGGCCCCCTTCAAGTGAATGAGTAGACAAGTCCAATCCTAGCCAAAATAACCACGGGCACGTCGGTTTCTTGTACCATGGAAAACTATGATTTAAAGATTTCGTTGTTTAATTGAGTGAAGTACGGATGACCCTCAATTAAAGTATTTACATATGTGGTAAAACATTGCAAATCACCTGGGTTAGATTGAAATCTGCTCATGACGCTGAACACATGTGAGACTTTGCATACCATAACATACATGATGGATTTTATCACTGAGGTATAAGGTATTCCATTTATGTGTAGTCTCTCCTCTTTTGTTCTTGGACACACAGATTTAGAAAGGTTAATCCCATGAGACATTGGAAGATAACCTTTCTTGACAGCTCAGGGTTAAATCTAGCCAAAAACTTGTCTATGTATGCACCTTGTGAAAGACCTAGCAGCCTTATAGATTTATCTCGGTAGATCTTTATACTAAGTTTAAAAGCTGCTTTTCCAAGGTCTTTCATGGAGAACTTCTTTAACAACCATGACTTCACTATTTGAAGAAAAGGAACATCATTTCCTACTAGTAATATGTCATTAACATTAATACAAGGAAAACGATCACACTCCAACTAACCTCTTATATACCCAGGGCTCATTAGCGTTTGACACAAAACCAAATTCTCAGATTATCTTGTGAAACCTAATATTCTAACTCCTTGATGCTTGTTTAAGTCCATAAGTGGACTTCTGCAACTTGCATACCTTTGACCCATCCTTAGATGTAAAACCCTCAAATTGTGCCATATACACATCCCTGTCAAGATTCCCGTTAAGGAACACTGTTTTCACATCCATCTACCAGATCTCATAATCGTATTGAGCGACGATGGCAAGGAGTATTATGATAGACATCAGCATGAACACTTCGGTTCATTGTACCATGGATAACTATGATTTAAAGATTTCTTTCTTTAATTGGGTGAAGTACGGATGACCCTCAATTAAAGCATTTACATGTGTGATAAAACATTGCTAGTTTATATGATAATCACTTAGACTATGTTTGAGCAAAACCTTAATCTAGTTATCACATCATTTTCTATAACAAGAATAGAAACCTAAGTCATGCATACCATACTTTAATCAATTCATAAAAAATATCAATTTCAACATATTATAATCAATCATGCATAGCATAAGGCAAGCTCTGATATAACTGTTGGTTAATTAAGAAACTAATTGAACATGCAAAGTTGCAAGGCAGATATTGAAAAATTAAAATTAATCCTAAAGGTTCTCCTAAGAATGTTATGATGATATAATCTAAGTTGAAACGTTTCATAGATGGTATCAGGTTTATAAAACTTATTAAAAGAAACCTAACATCTAAGTTAAAAGCATTAATAGTTGATGTGTGCCTTTCCCTTGATGCGGTATTCCCTTAGAGTAATTCAGTATAACTCCCGTAGAACTAGCCTCCAATCTAGGACAGCCTCTATGATTGATCAACACGGATCTTCACTAACCAAAACCTCCATTGAGGAAGAACCCATTGGTAGACAATAGTTGCAAGGCCGCTCGAAGACCAACCCGAAAAATAGTAACTAAGAAGGCTCACTTAAAAAGAAATAACCTTCTAAATAATTCTTGTGACATTGGAGAAACCCAGGGAGGTTCTTGCAAAAAATCATGAAGAAAATATGTCAAAAGCAAAGAGAAAGGTTGAGCTGAAGTAAGTTGAAAAGGAGAAAAGGGGAGGCTATTTATAGGGAGAGGGGAGTTAAAAACTCCCCTATTTTATCAATGTGGGAGGGATTTCTCCTCTCCCACAAACAAGCTTACCACGTGGAGCTCCAAGCTTTGCTGGTCAACTAGCCACATAGCTTGCTTTATGCGTGCTGTGCGCAGCCTTCACAAGGCTTGTGAAAGCCTTATTCCCACTAGCGCGTGCAGGCCTAGCCTGTACGCACTAGTGGCCTGTGTGTAATTTCGCTTATGGCATAGTCGTGTAAGCCCTACCCCGAACAAACTGTGTTCATTGGAGCCCACTCGCAACAGGAAAAATTCCCTTGCTCAGCTCATTGTAATTTTTTCCAATTTTCTCCTTTAATCCTTTTAATTATTAGTCTGGTCTAGCCAATTAATAATTCTTCAAACGAATTCAAAAACCAAAATATTCTCGGTATAGGCCCAGTCTATAGGTTCTTTACTTGGTCCGGTAAAGACCCAAAGTGTGTGACCTCATAGGATCCCAAGTATAGAGTGGCTAGAGGTTAACTTAAACTTGGTTTCCATCTAAGAACCTTTAGGCTCAGTGTTCCAAACCGATATGGAAACTGATAACTCTATATGATTAAATGGGCTTTCTAACAAAGGCATATGATCCCCCGATACTCAGAACTTTACGTGCTAGTGCCTTGATCCAGTTCTGCACTAGTAACCAATACAATACACTCCTTCCATCAGTTTAAGTACCATCTAGTTTATTGTGCTCAGATTAAGTGTTAGCTCATGTAAAGCTGTAGCTATCCTGGAATTAGAATTGTTCACGAAGAACACCACTTCCCATAATGTATCAAAATTGACTAGAAACCCTTTCTATCAGTCTTATACTATGATTAGAGGTTAATGAGTGTGTCTCTTCAACAAGAGGCCTTAAGTTACATCTCCCATTATATCACTATATCAGGAACGATGGATCTCATCTTAACTACTCGGCTTACCAACATGTGACCTCCACTATACCCGTAATCACCCGTATCATCCTGATAGCTAAGGTATGAATAAGTATCACCTGAAGTATAGAAACTCCTACATAAGGTAACCAGTATCTCAGGTTTGAGGATACTTGTACTACTACTGCAATAAGACATGACACCAACACATGGATATAGTTATTTATAAGTATCTATCTTATAGCGGTCTCTAGTGTATTACCCGAACACATTCATGTGTTAACTCAAGGTACCACCTTCAACTCATGAGATAGGCTGCTTGGATCTAATCCAAGGAGTAAGCCTACACATGAACCAAAGTTAATAATACTTCATAGTATTGAGTAGTTTTGGAAATAACAAACTGTCTAGGATAGTGAAATTAATTGAGTACTAAGTAGACTCTTAATTAATAAAGCTGACTTGAGTTCATTCAAGGGATAATAACTCAGTTTTGTTGGATGATTAATTAAGTTATGACTTAAAGTAGGAAAAGCTGAGTCTATGATGAGTACCACATAGTTTAGAATTACTTCACCCAGCTCGTGCTGAGTTTCTGCTTTTATTTAATTAAAAGCACGTTTTGTGTGACACATTGAGACTTAATAACATATGTGCTACTAAGGTTATTTGTGGAGGAACAGAATATTCTTTTAGTGCTTTTCAAGATAAATATTCACCACTGTTCTACTGATAAGTTTAATAACTTTTACGCAAAGAGTTTGGCTATATATTAATGATGCCAAAAGCTTGTTCGCGTAAAGTATAGGTGTTGTCAATACCTCTTATCAAATAGAAAAATGATGATAACTGCAAGTATACAGTTTCAATGTAATTTTGAAAGATATCTATCCCATAGGGAAGGACTAGCTCTAAAGATCGAATAGGGAAAAAGGATAAAGAAAATAACATGTATTGATAATTTTGGATAGGAGGGTTAGAATGAAGAATGAGTTAATATAGATATGAAAGATTAGAGAATCTAAATATATAGATTTTCCCTACGAAATAATGATAGAAAAGAAAACATGCAAGTTCAACAAAGATGTTACGATTCACTAAATTAATCTAACAGACTCAGTTCAAAACACTCAGATGTTCAATTATTCACCGTAGAGCAACACATGAAATATCTTTTCTAAACCTAGCACAAATGAATTAAGACAATTATATAAACCTGGACAACAACAATGTTATGCTTAGTACGGGTCGCTCTCACATAGCATCGTTTAGCAAGTTACAATTCTAAAAATGTTGGCTCACTAAATAGCGTTATATCATAGATCTAGTGATTATAAATGATATTGTTAACCTGAAACTACTCTTAAAATTAACTCCAATGCATATAACTTGATTAATATAGAAGACTTAACACGAAATACGCATTATGATACAAAGACATATCATAAACTTCGAAATAGAAAGTATAAGTAAAAAGCAAAGCAAAGTTGTAAGGTATGCAAGTGAAAGCTAAAGTTGATCAAATCGTATCCACTCTTTAATGGGAGTCGTCAATTCCCGCAATTCCTGTGTCTGCTTTGAATTCCATTCTCAGCCCGTACAGAACCTCCGCTAGGATGCTATTCTTTGCGAATATCAAACAAGCGAATATTGAAGAACAAAAACTTTTATTGATAAGTGATTTTCAAGTACACTTATACAACAATCGCTCGAGAATATAGAGAAATCTATTGATCAAAACAAGGATTCAAATCACTTATACATTTTCTCGCTAACACTTATGAACATAGCAAATTCTCTATCTAAACACGCACTATATGTAACCATGGTCTTCTTACCACATCCATTGCATGAAATTTGTGAAGTTTGGAGCCCTATTTATAGTGTTTGAAGGGCTGCGTCTATCCAAACAAAGAGTCACGTCCATTGGTGAATGATTGCATCACTTCATTATGATTGGTTGAGAGGGTTCAATCTAATCCACAATGGATAGGCACATTTACATGATTGGTTGACTTTTGATAAGTGTCTATTCATTGGTAGTTAATGGCGGTTGATGGTAGTTGATCATGCTTATCTGGTAGTTGGTAGTTAAGAAGATAAAACTAGAAAACTGTCCAAATCGTGACCGTGATATACAAGTCATGACCATGAATCTTTGATTGGCAGAATTCTTTTATGAAGAAGAACAGGTCACGACCGTGAACGATTTTCGTGACCATGAATTACATTTTTCTTCAGAATTCTCCTTGCAACTTCACCGATCTTTGACAGCTTCGATCCTAAACCAAATCTTTATGTTCCACGCATCTTTTTGCACCTTTTTCACTCTTTTTTCATAGAATTCCACTTTAGATCATTTTACTCCCAATATTTACCTAGTATCTGCATTTGCATAAAAAACAACTACATACCACATGAAATATTTTAAATGAAGTATAAAAATGACTTAAATTATAGTGTTTAGTGTATAAAATTAATATGATAACAAGTGTAATTATACACTTATCAATAAAAAGCATTGAAATTAATGAAGATTCTTGTGGTCCTCACAATTTCAAAAATGTCAGTACAGTTGTTAGATATTTCTTGCTACATTCCAAGTAAAAGGAATTTCTATTATGCACTACGTCTCAAGTGTCTTCGCGCGATTCTGCCAACGTCAGCAAGGTCATCTAATGGGAAGACTCCATGTTGCATTGTAGTACGTCTCTCTCAGAACCAGATTTCTTGAAGATAAACTAGAATTTGTCAATGGAATTTTATCTCACCTCAACATTCAAATTCTATCTCTAAATCTCCTGGAATCTATCTCCAATGAGAAGATTCGAAAGATTAGAAGAGATGAGAAATTGAAGATCAGCAATCTTGTAAAGTTTGCAATGACTACTTCTCAGAGCTTCAAGGTATAAATAGAAGACTGGAGCAGATGTTCAAACTTGGTGAATCACCTCAAATTTCTTAAGAGCTAAAATGCTACGCAATTTAATCTAGCTTCCAAAGAAATTCCATCGTAAGAAATTAGCAAACATTGAAAGTCTTATCTATTTGTAATCGAGAAAATTACTTAGATTAACATTGCAAGGATTCAACATTTCTTTTAGTTGAATTCAGTTCACATTCTTGTATTAATCTGAGTGTCAGTTTGGGAAGGGTACCCAAACTGAGTTGAGTAGTAGTTAGAAAGAAAGGTACTTTTTGTAATCGTGTCTACCTGCTATAAAGGCTTCTCCGCCTATTGAAGGAACAACTCACTAGTGGATTAAAGCTCAGAGATGGTATATGGGGACTACAGGTAGGCTAGGGGCCAAACCAGGATAAATCTCAATTGCTGACGTTCTAACTTTAAACATTTAGCTTGATCAGTGATCAGCTCATTTATATCTCTCTCTAATTCACTACACTACTTGTTATCCGATTTATAATGAGTAAGTCTTACTCAGCTAAGGATTGAAGATAAACTATGCCAGCAAAGCTAAGTAGTTTATTAGTTTTTATATCGCATTCAGCACGCATATAAAAATCGAACTTGGCAATTAAATCGTAAAAAATCTAAAAGTAACCAAGTTTAAGCATTCACCCCCCTCTGCTATTGTTAAGTGCCCGTTTACCGACCAACAGCTTCATTGATGTCCAATCTCAATGAAACTATGACTAGGGATATTTAGACAATTTAAACTAACACGTATGTGTAGTTCTCACACCACATAACCCTCACTATGTCATTGCACTTTTATGGAATGAAGTACTCACAGACTTTGTCTTATCAATGCCCATATATAATACCACATATATATGATACCAGCGAGATACATAAAATAAACAAACACTAATAAATAATTAAGATGATTTTATAATTAATAATAATATGACACCATTTGTACATTATAACTAATCAAGATATATCGTTCTAATTGCCTCTAGGGCATACATCATGTCTAACACACTAAACCTAAAGCCTTGTTTGGTTCATGGTTTTTTCATGGAATGGTATGGTTCTATCTTAAATCCACTTGTTTGGTTGTATGGTTATTTTCATGGTATGGTTCTCTCATGGTTTTTTCATGGTTCCAAGAACCATGAAAATAGAACCACAGATTTGGTGGCTCTCCATTAAATCAAACTAAATTTTAAAAAAACCATACCATACCATACCATCTATCCAAACACAAAATTTTAAAAGAACCATACCGTACTGTACCATGCCATACCATACTGTACTTTAATGAACCACAGAGAACTATCATATAAACAAAGCCTAAAGGATTCTGGATGGGACGCTAAGTTTAGGTTAACCTCTAGAGGCTTTATACTTCGAGATCTATGAGGTCACACACTTTGGGTCTTTACCGGACTAAGTAAAGAACTTATAGACTAGGTCTATATCGAGAACATAAAGGATGTCAAAATAATTTGATAAATTATTAATTGATTGGACCAGATTAATAATTAAAAGGATTAAAAGGACTAAAGAAGAATTTTGGGAAAAAATGAGCGAAGCAAGGGATTTTTCCCGTTGCAAGTAGGCCCCGCTAATGTGGGTTGTTCATGGTTGGGCAAGTGCATGCTAGGGGTTAGTAGGCCCGCAAGGGCTACCTTGGTAGTGCTTGCACAGGCTCGGTTGCGGGATAGCCTGCAAACCTAGATTGTAAGGCAAGGGTACTGCATAGCCTGAATATGCAAACTGTGTGCGCAAGTTGACCCGCATTGAGCAGAAGCTTCGCACATTGACCTGGGGGTGGGATGGGATTTTTTGCATCCCACATTGTCTTTTAGGGGAGTTTTCAACTCCCCTCCCACTATAAATAGTGGTCCCCTTCTCCCTTTTCAAATCACTTAAGCTCAGCGTTCCTTCTGAGTTTGACATCATTTTATTGTTAGCTTTTTGCAATATCCTCCACATGTTTCTCCAACGTCGCAAGAATTCTTTAGAAGGCTCTTCCTATTTTGAAGTGAGCCTTCTTAGATAATATTTTAGGTGTGTCTTCGAGCGGTCTAGTAAGTCCTATTTACTAACGGGTTCTTCCTCAACGAAGGTTTTGGTTTGTGAAGATCTGTGTGGATCAATCATAGAGGCTGTCCTAGATTTGAGGCTAGTTCTATGGGAATTCTATTTTAAGGAAGTGCCGCACCAAAGGAAGGCACGCATTAACTTGTAATGCCCTTAATTTAGATGCTAGGTTTCTTTTATAAGTTTTATAAACCTATATGCATTTGTAAAACATTTCAACTTAAATTATATCAATCATGGCATGCTTAGGATATCCTTTAAGGTTAATTTTAACTTTTGAAATTCCTCCTTGCAAGTTTGCATGTTCAATTATTACCTTCATTATCTAGTAGTGGTATCAGAGTCTGCCTTATGCTACATATGATTGATTATAATATGTTGAAATTAATATTTTTAATGAATTGATTAAAGTATGCTATGCATGACTTAGGTTTCAATTCCTGTTATCGAAGATGATGTGATAACTAGATTAAGGTTTAGTTCAAACTTAGTTTTGGTGATTATCATATAAATTAGCAATGTTTTACCACATGTATAAATGTATTAAATTGAGGGTCGTCTAGTACTTCACTCAATTAAAGATCAAAATTGTTATATCATAATTGTTTATGGTACAGCGAATCAAAGTGCCTGTGGTTATTTTGGCAAGGATTGGACATGGCTGATCATTCACTTTAAGGAGGCCTCTCCTTCCTAGAAATCTTCATCAATATTAGGTTCAAGTGTACCCAATGGACTTTGACTTAGTTGATTTCTAGTACGGGAAATGGATTTTGCATATGGTTTTGCAAATGTGGTTTAAGTTGTTAAATTAAAACTAATAAACATAGGTGCAAGAACTTAAACATAGACCTTGTTTATTTTGCATGCTATGTAGAGTCTTGGCATAATGGAATGATCATGATGTACCGGTCTTGAGCATGTTCCCTTAGGTTAATAATTCCAAATAACATAGAATTATTATTATCATAATCATATCCATCGTATAAAACCTAGACTAGGTCGAGATCAGTTGAACCAATAAAATCCCTATAACAATATTAAGGCAGTAAATTGTATTCCCTTCATAAGTCGTGATACGAACCCTATTAACAGATGTAAGGTCATGTACAACATGCTTTCCCTTAACATGTGTTTTGTAATGTGACTAGATGGGGTTTATGCCTTAACAAAAATGGGTTGGTTATCCATGTCACTGGAGCTAATTCCATATTGGAGACATACTTGAGGAGTCATACAATCTGGTACATCCATCTCGAGAAAGAGAAATCAAATAGATTAGAAATTGTATGGGATGTAAATGGATGGGTTCCAACCATAGTTGTATAGTTATGGTTTGACCTGCTATAGCAAGGGTCATGATGAATGTCTATGGATGCTACCTACTAAGGAAAATTGGTTGGACCAAATTTCCTGAATTAAATATAAGGGGTTATTCGAAAGATGAGAAAATAGTAGGAATTATGCGTTTAACTAAAGATCTTATATTAAATGCATGTACATAGATTAATGTGTGAACAATTTTTATCTTATATAAAGGTTGAATATGATCACTAACTAAAATACTTGCATTGATATCGGTTCTCTTATTGATATAAAATATGATGTTTACAACTTCAATGAGTGATTTGAACCTGTTAGAGGAGTTCTTTAGAATTACTACCTAGATTACATTTTGACTTATCGATGTCCCAAACACCATGGTAAGAATGCTTTTGCATGTGAGATGAATGATTTTGAGGAGCATAAGGAAAACTATGAGTTTGTTGCAAAACTCATGTTAGACAACATGCTCATGAAGTACACGTGTGTTTACAAAGGGTTGGACCTCACAACCATGATTCAACATCGCAAGTCAGTGGAAGGTCTAGAAGATAGATTGTTCCACTGCAAGTTGGAGGGTGACACCTCAGTAGTAGAGTTGGTCATTTACATATATGACATCTCGAAGAAACTAAGAGAGTTGGGAGTTGACTATAGTGAGCAGTCTTTAAGGGAAATGGTATTGAGGGGACTACCAAATAAATATGATTTCTTCAAGAAGATGCTTACGAAATGTTCTCCCAACTATACCTTGACCCAACTCATGGACTTGCTCAAGATTTATGAGATTGAGTTTATAAATAAACTCAAAGAGCAAGTAAATTCTAAGGACCTTAAGTTGAAGAAAATTAAAGGTTTAAAAGTCAAGAGAAAGCTCATAAAGAAGGTGGAATTGAAGAGGGAAGATGTTTTTCTTAGAACAAGCTCGTCGGATAATGATGAAGGCTATGGCTTGAATTTATAGAGGCATGTTCACACTAGAGAGTTTCTCTACATTTCCCTATGAGTCTATATGGGTACTGGATAATGGTTTTAGTACTCATATCTATACTTCTATGTAGGGGTTGCGGAATAGTAGGAGGCTTGCAAAGAGGGAAATGGACCTAAGAGTTGGAAATGGAGTACGGGTTGTTGCAATAGCTATAAAACATATAGCCTTCATTTGCCTAGTGGCCTAGTTTTAATTTTGAACAATTGGCATTATATTCCTGCTATCACTAATACTATTATTTATGTTGTGAGTTTAGCAACTGATTGATTTGAAATTTTATTTTCTAATAATAATTTCCAAATTCGATGCAACAATGTTCTTTATGCTTTTGGAATATGTGTTGATGGCATTTATGTTCTAGATACTAAAAATTAAATTCTAAATATGAACGTTGTCAAGAAATCAAAGTTAGATAATGAGAAATCCTCATACTTATGGCATTGTTATCTAGGCCATATAAATGAGACTCGCTTAACTAAGTTACACAAATGTGGTGACTTGGGCCCAATGGAATGGGAATCCTATTGGGTATGCGAACCTTGTTTAAAGGGAAAGATGACTAAGAAATCTATCAAAGGAAAGGGCAGTATGCTAGTAGTATGTTGAAAATAATACATTCGATGTATGTGGTCCAATGAGTGTTAAGACACATAAGGGTTTTCATCTATTTCATAACCTTTATCGATGATTACTCGCAATATGGTTATCTATACCTAATGAGGTATAAGTTTGAAAGTTTTGAGAAATTCAAAGAGTTCAGAACCGAAGTAGAGAAATAGCTTGGGAAAATTATCAAGACCCTTCGATCTAATCAAGGTAGTGAATACTTAAGCTAATAGTTTTAGGATTATCTAAGTGATAACGGTATTTTATCCAATTGAACACCGCCTTATACACCCCAACACAACTGAGTGTCAAAAAGGAGAAATTGAACCTTACTTGATATGGTTCGGTCCATGATGAGCCAAGCAGAACTCAGCAGATCCTTTTGGTGTTATGAACTTGAGGGCACAATTTATATTCTAAATAGAGTGCCCTCAAACTTAGTTGATCAAACACCATATGAATTATGGTATGGTAAGAAACCAGCTCTTTCTCACCTCAGAGTTTGGGGATGTCCAGCTTATGTAAAGAGGACAAGTTCAGATAAGCTGGGTGCTAAGTCTAACATGGTTTTTTATAGGTTAACCTAAGGAGACTAGGGGTCATACCTTTTATAATCTCAAGGAACAAAAGGTACTTGTTTCTGGAAATGCTCAATTCCTCGAGAAGGAGCATATACTTGTGAAAGCTAGTGGGAGCTATTGGTCCTTTGACGGCTTCTGTACAACAGTAGAGGAGAATGAATGTATTTCTTGGTTACTTTTTTATTTAATAAAAATGTTTTAACTAAGTTCAGTTTTTAGATGCGCGCTGAGTTAGGTGATGTTGAGCTAGATCTAATAACTTATAAACTACTCAGCTTTGCTGGCATAATTTATCTTCAACAGATGGCTGAGTACTCTACTCAGCTCGAATTTGTTTTTGAAGAAAAAGAGATAAAAAAAGAAGGAATGATGTATGAGATATGAATGCAATAAAGGCAAAAGAAAAAGTTAGAACTTCAACACCTGGTTTATCCTGGTTCAGCCCCTAACCTACGTCTAATCCCCGAATACCTTCTCCAAGCTTAAATCCACTAGTGTTCGTTCCTTACTTAGGCGGAGCAGCCTTTATAGCGGGTAGACTCTATTATAGGAAGTACCTTTCTTTCTAACTACCTCTCAGACTCAGTTTAGGTTCCCTTCCTAAACTAACAATCAAATTTGTGAAAAGATTGGGAATTGAATTCAACTTATAAAATGTTAAATCCTTTACAAGATAAATCTATGAGTGATATTCTCTCTACTACAAACAAATTGAAATGATGAGTGTTTGCTGATTGCTTGATTTAGAATTTCTTGAAGTTGGGTTTTATTTGAATAGAGTTTCAACTCTTATAGAAATTCGAGGTGAATCACCAAATTTGAATGTCTACTCTAGTCTTCTCTTTATAGTTGAAGCTCTTGGAATCAGCCATTGCAAACTTCTTGTTCTGATAGCTCTTCAATTTCTCTTCTCTTCAAATCTTTCGAATCTTCTCGTTGGAGATAGATTCCAGGATGTTTAGTGATAGAGAATTTAAACGTTGAAGCATGATAAAATTTTGTTGCCAAAAACTCGTTTATCTTCAAGCAATTCGTTTTGATAGAGAGGGGCGCAAGATGAAATGTGACATTCTATCATTAGTTGACTTTTTGACATTTGTAGAGGCACGCGGAGAGACTTAGAAATGGCGCATGATAGAGGATTCCATTTATCTTGGACTTTAGTGAGGAATCTCCAACATTTTGTACTAACAACTATTGAATGTGAGGACCATATGAATATCTTCTTTAATTTCAATGCTTTTTATCTTGAAAAGCATCAAATGTATATTCCATTTCTCACAAATGACGTTAGTAGCACAAGTATCATTTATTTCTCTAAGTGTCAATAACTTAGCTTTTAAATTAACAAAAGCTAACTCAGAAAAGCTGATTGGATATCTTTTTAAATTATGCAGTACTCAGCACCAACTCAGCTTTTCCTACTCTAAGCCATAACTTAATTAATTACTTAGTAAACTGAGTTTTTTTTCCTTAAACAAACTCAAGTAATATTCATTAATAAGTGTATACTTAGTAATTAATTAATTTCACTATCCTAGAGAGTTTGTTATTTCCAAAATGTTTAAGTACTATGAAGTACTAGTAACTTAGGTTCAACAATCTCCCCCATTTTGGACAGTTAACAAACTAGGTAGTAGAAGAGATTAATTGAATAAGATAGTTTAAAGATATCGAGATACCGGGAAGGTGATGTAAGACCCCCACATGCTGAGTGACTTTCGTTAGTCAGCTTTAGCTCCACCGTAATGAGTGAGTTTTCTACAAGCAGCTCAGCTCCCCCATACTTAGAGGATTTTTCTTCATTTTGGGACTTTATCTTACTTCAGCTTTTATCTTGAGTTAGTCTCAATATATGTAGTCTTGGAACAGATATTCAACAATACAGTAAAAACATACAAGTATTTAATAGCATATACTCAGTTAAGAAGCTCTTAACTTTATTAGATGGAGAAACTTGTAATTTTATTAATTATAATGATATACTTAGTTAGTTCACAAATAGTGTTATAAACTAAGATTACATGAAGTGTTATTACAAGTTTTAAGAACCTAGTTTACAGATTTCTACGGTGTTGAGAGCTTAATCCTCTTCTTGGATGACTAGACGAAGAATGGTGGTGTTGTTGATGATGAGATTGTTGAGCTTGAGATCCCTAAGGTTGATGCGAAGGTTGGCTTGGTAAAGAATGTCTACACTGAGCTACCGTCCTTATTGCATCTTCCACTACCTTCTCCCCCTTTGTTACCTGGCCTTTCACAATTTGTTTAAGGCATAAGCTAAAAAGAGTCAATGGCAGTTTAGAAATCCTCTTGGTTCTCTATGATGGCTGGTGCAATTTCTGATTCAAGCTGATCCTTTCCATTCTAAGAAAGATAGTCTTGATCATTCATCTCATTCAGAAGGAGATGATGATATTGAGTGAGATGGGCTATTTGATCAAATCCCTGGCAAGTAAACTATTGAAAACACTGTGGGAAACCATGGAAGTCTGAAGTAGAAATTGCAATCTTCAGTTGTACCTCCATGTTAATGATTATAGGATTGATGGAGTGCATAGTTCTAGTTGTATACTTTATATCTCCTAAGTCATAGATCCCTACTATCACCATTTGGTTGATTGAGTTCGGCATGTCATTAACTTTATCTTTCCCCAGGTTGAGCTTTTTGTACACAGAGAGACCAGTATCTAGGTCAAGAGACTCAGTTAGCTCTGGAAATAGCTTCCCATTACGCCTATGAGAGTGTTCTACGATTTAGATACTTTTCGTCAATGTTGTTGTTAACAATCTTGCAGGCAGACTCCATCTTCTCAGCAAGCACATCAAGGTCCAACAAGGGCTTCTCAGCTTTCTTGCTAGATTCTTCCACTTTCTTCAAAACGCTATCCATCTTCTTGTCTTGGTTCACCAAGAGTCTAGACATGGACTCCAACACTTTTGCCATGCTTTGACCAATATCCTTAGTGGTTTTCACCTCCTTATGGATAGCTTTAATTTTGCAGTCGGTGATGTGCTTTATTTTGGCTTGTTCCTTGCCAAACTGATTAAACTGTGTAGCTTGAGCCACCAATGTGGTGTTCAAACTACTCAGCTGCTCAGCAGCAGCATCAATACTACCTTTCATCTTTCTTGCCACTACATTAGCAAGGGTAGTAGATGTTGGGATAGAAAAGATAGCTGCGCTAAGCTGAGTTGCAGAATTAGTCAGCCTCGAAAGAATCAAAGCCATTTCGTCCACTAAGCTTTTGGCGCTTTCCTTCGCTAGATGGTTGTGATTGGTAAACAAGCTTCCTTGAATCTTCTCAAACTCTTCAAAGTACAGGGATTCAAAGGGAATACATGATTGTTCCTCGAACTTTGGCATTTTAGCCTTAGCTTTAGCAGACAAGTCGATCAATTCTGGAGTTAGTAGCATGCGGCTAACTACTCCATCCAACTCACCATCAGTTTTTAGGGAAGGGAATTGCTTCCTTGCGAGTTCCCTAATCTGAGCTAAGATGGACATATCAACCAAGTCCTCTTGAACTGGCTTACTGTTAGGTTAAGGTACTTCACCAGTTGTAAAATTTGCCTCAGTACCATGACCACTTGCTTCTCCATGTTGAGCGAAGTTTTCAATGATAGGAGCTCCCTTAATTAGAGGAATTAAGGGGGTAGAGGATGGGTTTGAAAAAGTGGTAGGTTCAGGTGTTTGTATAGTTGAAGAAGGGATAGATTTAGATTTTATAGGGAAAGGAATTATTTGTGTTTGAGGAAGAGAAGAGGCGGTATTTTGAGTATTATTTGTGGAAGTGTGAGGAGAGAAAGAATCTTGGGTATTATAGGAGAATTTATAGTGTTTGAAGGTGGGGGATTTATAGATTAGGAAGGAATTTTAGTAACTACAAGAGTATAAATTGGAGAATTAATAGGAGAAGAGGATTTAAGATTTATAGAAGAAATGGGTGTAGGATTTAAGAGAACCTTTGGGTTAGCTGTTTGATCCAAGGATGAATCAACTTGAGGTTTTATAGATTGAGTACTAAGTTTCTCAGCTTGAGTGAATTTGGGTATGGGGATGTTTCTCAGACTCTCCCTGATGAGGGGGTAGGGTACCTCCAACATCCTTGTCGCTGCTCACCACTTGTATATGATTCTGAAGTGGGCGGTTGGTGGTAGAGCGATTGAGCTGAGTTCCCTTTGCCTTATTAAGGGCTTCTTATACTACAGCCGCAGCGCTAGGAGTAGTTGTGTTCTCTTCATTGTTCTTCTTAGAGGATCCTTGCTCTTCTAAATCCTCATATATATCTAGTTTAAGCTTCCTCTGAGTCAAGGTTCGTCTTTGTCCTTAGCATCCTCTACTTCTTCTGCAAGCTATCTTGCCTCAACTTCCCTCTCAGCACTAGTTTTCAATTTTAATTCTCTTCTTTGCCTAAATTGTGGCTAGGTAGGCGTGAATCCTACCCTTTCTTTTTCTAGATAGGCTGTAGGTCTTTGTGAGCCAGGTTTTACTTTTGGAGATGAAGTGGTTGAGGTAGTGGTTGAGACTTGCTCCAGCTTAGCAGATGGAGGTACTTCTTCAGTGGCCTCCTTGCTTGAGCCTTCAAAATCCACCACAAAATCATCCTCATCCTCCTTGAGGATAGCCTTAGGAATAATTGTTAGTTCCACCCTTGCCTTCTTCAACTTCAAATCTTTGACCTTTGTATAGCGAGTGTGAACTTGCTTGTACTTCAGCTTGCCGAAATGAGTCATATCTAAAGTTTTCTTCAAGGGGACCACTATTTCCCCAGGCCCATCCAAAAATGGGGCAATGTCTAGTCACACCGCCTTCATGAGAGCGATGATGAAATATCCCATATGGTAGATGGTAGTAACCTTGTTTAAGTGATGCATGAGCAACACTAGCCAGATTAGTTGCTTCCCTTCTACCATATAAACTACACACCTCTCAAAGTAGGTGCAACTTCTCAAAGACCTAGTTTTGGGTAGGAGATTCTTGATAAGTAGCTCCTGGCATGCCCTTACCTCCTAGCTCATCCCTGAAGTTGTGATTTCTCCAACTCCATAATCTGTAGGGAGTTCCCAATCTGTAGGGATAGCTACTCTTTCTTCATCTCTAGTCCTCTTTAACACATTACCCTTTAATGTCATATTGAGTAGATTAGACGCCATGCTGGCATAGATGAGGTAGGAGACATTGTTGAGCGCCACCAGAAGTACATCTTCGTATCCTTGAATGGTCTAAAGAGCAGTGTGGAAGCCCCTCATAAGCTCCTTGGCAAGGCCTTCAAGCAACAGAAATTCGCTGAGGTTTTTTTGCTTAATCACCTTGTGCAGGAATCTATTAAGCATTATGCTCTCGTAGTTCACCTCAAAGGCTGGACTAAAATCTAGATCTTTAGACCATTCAACCTTAGTGAAAATGGTTCTAGCAAGAAAGATGATTCGCTGCCAAGATCCATCAATGTGGATAAACATTTTCTTCTTTGATTCTCCTTGGAGGGTGAGGGTTCTCTTTGTGATTGCCATTTCAAAAAAGAAGGAAAGGATTTTTGAGAGAAAGGGAAATTAGGATTCTTTACTCCTGAAACAATTAGAATTCACAAAAGCAAGTAACCTCTCCCTTCAGATCCTTTTAGCTTTTATAGGCCTCTTAATCAATGCTGAGATTAACACTTGATTAACCGCCTTAATAAAAAGGTGAGTTTAGTAGAAAATGGTTCCCATTAAAAAGCATGTCTTTTTGAAAATGTGGGTTTTGTTTTTAACCATGAAATTGAATCTCATGTTGTTACTTTAAAATTTAGACGGAGTTAAGTTTGTGTCATCTCCTTGCTGAAATAAGGCTCGATCTTCAACACTTAGCCAAATTTCTAACTTATTTTTCTTCACATGGGGTTCACCACACCAATAAGTTACCTTAGGATATTGAACTGCTTCTTGTAATGGTTTGGTGAATATATTAGCATGTTGTTCCTTTGAAGGAACTTAATCTATCTTGACATCTCCCATTAGCACATGATCTCTAATGAAGTGATGTCTAATGTTGACATGCTTCATCCTGCCATGTTGAACTAGATTCTTGGATAGGTCAATGATGATTTTTTTATCACACATAACTTCAAGACACTTAGACATTATATTATAATGTTCCAATTGTTGCTTAATACATAGCAATTGTGCTACGCAACTTCCTACTGCCATGTACTCAGCTTCAACTATACTCAGCACAACAGAAGTTTGCTTCTTGCTATACCATGAGACTAAGCATTCTCCAAGGAAGTGGCATCCTCCTGTGGTGTTTTTCCTATCGAGCTTGTCTCTCCATAATCAGCATTTATGAATCCTGTGGTAGTGAAATCCATGTTGTTGGGATACCACATACCTACTTCAATAGATCCTTGCAAGTACCGAAGGATTCTCTTAATAGTTGATAAATGAGATTATCTAGGGTTAGCTTGATAATGAGCACAGTAGCACACATCATATTGTATGTCTAGCCTACTAGTTATGAGATAAAGAAGAGAGCCTATGATTCCTCTGTAGAATTTGCTATATGCAGGTTTTCCAGCTCCATCTTTACTTAAGATAGTAATAGAGGCCATGGGAGTGGACATTGGCTTCGAATGCTCAATGTCAAACTTCTTCAAGACTTCTTTGGCATACTTTATTTGGCTGATGAAGATTCCATCTTCACTCTTCTTCATTTGAAGTCAAAAGAAAAAGTTGAGCTCTCCCATCGTAGACATTTCAAACTCGCTTTTCATCTACTTGTTGAACTCCTTGCACAGCTTCTCATCAGTTACTCCAAATATGATATCATCCACATATATTTGGACAAGAAACACATCTTCTTTCTTTTGCTTGATAAATAGAGTTGTATCTACTTTTCCTCTTTCATAACCTTTGTTGATCAAGAAATTAGTCAGCCTTTCATACCAAGCTCGAAGAGCTTGCTTCAATCCATAGAGAGCTTTCTTAAATTTGAAGACATGCTCATGATTCTTCAGATCATCAAAACCAGGAGGCTGGTAAACATAAACTTCTTTAATGAATCATCTAATAATCATCTCCTTTTGCATCTTCAAACTTCTTTGGTTCAATCAAAGAGATGAAAGCTGGATTACTCATCATCCTACTAACCTGACCTCGTGTCATCATCGAATTATGGACATCATCAATAATGCTATCTAGCGGATGGTTGCGATGAGTCCTAGTCTCCCTTGGTAGACTTAGATCTACAATGGGTTGCTGAGGTGGAGGTTGATCTTCGCCATCGTGGAAGTTGATAGAGAGATCATCATCTTCTTTGACTTCCTCAGCTTTAGGTTCTTGTGCTGGGTCGGGTAACACAGAGAGTGGTATACTAAATTGATTTACTTGCTGGGCTACTCCCTTGTCTTCATCATATGGATGTCTATATGCATTGTTAGTTTCATCGAAATCTACATGCATAGACTCTTCTACATGCCAATACGCTAGACATATATTCTATATGCCCTGCTGTTAGTTGAGTATCCCAGAAAGATACCTTCATCAGACTTAGGATCAAACTTACCTAACTGCTCCTTGGTGTTAAGAACAAAGTATCTGCAGCCATATGATTTGAGATTACCAATCTTAGGCTTGCACCCTCACCAAAGCTCATAGGGTGTTTTCTTTAGAATTGAGCGAATTAAAACCTGATTTAAGATATAACAAGTTGTGTTAATAGCTTCTCCCTAAAAGTGCTTTGGTAGATTGTTATCACTCAGCATGGATCAAACCATTTCAATTATGGTTCTATCCTTCCTTTCTACAACCCCATTTTGTTGAGGAGTTTAAGGAGAAGGGAAGTTATTGTTAATACCATGCGCTGAACAGAATTCTTCAAAATGAAAGTTCTCGAATTCACGCCCATGATCACTTCAGATTCTACTAATTTTAGTTCCCAATTCGTTCATTATCCGATTTTCGAGCTTGACAAAATATTCATATCTTTCATCTTTGCTACTTAGCAAGACTACCCAAGTCAATCTCGTGAAGTCATCGATAACCACTAATGAAAATCTCTTTCCACCCAAGCTCATAGGCTAAACTGGGCCAAACAAATCCAGGTGGAGGAGCTCTAATAGTCGCTTGGTTACTACATGATTAATTGACCTAAATGGTTTCTTAACTTGCTTACCTAACTGGCAAGCTGAGCAAAGTTTATCCTTCTCAAATTTGATTCAAGGAGCAAAGAGGATAGTAGAATCAGTCTTACAGAAATAACTGAGCAACCTGCTGAGTTGAGTGTAACCTTCCTACCTTTGTCGCAAAGCTGGGCTACACTAAGAAAGTTGATCTTGAGTTCTTTAACCGAAGAAACCTCTTGGATTGAAAGAGAGATACCAACAGTTCCACACCCCACAATCTTGCCTTTTGGTTATCTCCGAAACTGGCACTTCCAATTCTTTTACGCTCCAATGAGATGAACTAACTTTCATCTCCCATCATATTCCTTGAGCATCCGCTATCCAAATACCACATTCTAGAGTCATCAGTGAATCTAAGGCTCACCTACAAAATAGTTATGTTTTCTTATATACCCATGCTCTCGAGCTGGGTACTCCTATGTTAGCAGTGCCTAGGTTATTCCAATTATACTCGTTGTAATAACCATTTTAATGCCTACAGATATTGTAGCATGTCTAGCTTTTTTCTACAAAAACTGCACACCGTTGTTGCTTTGGGTTGGCTCACTTTCTTCTTTTTAGAGGAATTCTTCCTCTTACAATTGTGAGTTTGGTTATTCACAGTCTGATTGTTGGTTAAAGGAGAAAATCATTCCTTCTTTAAATTTATTATTTCAACAGTTAACTCATCTAATTGCTTAGTGAGCTTACTGATATGACTGTCCTGATACTTAGCTTTTTCTTGAAGAAAGTGAATATCAAGAGACAAGGAAACAATAGTGTTTTCTTGATCTTCACTTCTCCTCACTAGCTCTTTCATGTTTTTCATTAACTTATTAGTCAGTTTCATGACATCAAAGAGTGCCTGGGCGAACTCTTCTATTGATAAAGGGATTTCATAATGTACCTTAGTTTAAGGAGCTTTCCCTTTCTTGCGCTCAGTTTCAAAGTCAGCAACAGTTTGACTTCTAGTTGAGTTAGATGCTGAGCATTTGCCCCTTTCATTCTCAATGGCCATCAAGTAGAGGTTGGAAGCATAAGTTGCTTCTTCATCTGATGATGAAGATTCTTCTAAATCACTTCAGGTGGTAGCAAGTGCCTCATTCTTCTTTGCAAACCTCTTCTTGTATATATCCTTCTTGGTTTTTGAACTGCTTGACTGGATATGGCCTTTCTCACCAAGGCCAAAGCATTTAATATCTTTGTTGTGATCCTTCTTAGCTCCTTCCACAGCTCCTCACCAGTGCTGAGTTGACTTTATTTTAGCGGGAAACTTCATCTTGTTGAACTTCCCATCCTTCTTCATGAAGTATTTGAAATGCCTAGTTAGAAGGACCATTTGCTCATTAGAATCACACATTGTGGATTCATCAAAGGAATCAGGTTTTAGGACAATGGCTTTGGCCTCTCTTTCCTTACCCTTACTCCTTTTGGAGTCATCAGTATATTTCCTCAGGCTCATCTCTTGAGTTAGCAAGGTACTCATCAGCTCATCATAGCTATAGGTCTTAAGATCATGAGCCTCCTTGATCGTGCTCTTATTGGCATCCCACTCTAAGGTAAGAGTACAAAGGATTTTCTTCACCAGCTCCTCCTCAGTGAGTTACTTACCAAGACACTTCAATTCATTAACGATGTTAATGAACCTTGTATTCATGGCTTGAATACTCTCACTGGTTCTCATCTAGAATAACTCATACTCTCGTACCATGAGGTTTATCTTAGACTTCTTGACTTTGTCCGTTCCTTCGTAGGTAATCTCCAGCTTCTTCTAGATTTCTTATGTTGTCACATAGCCCGAGACCTTGTTAAATTCAGTATGATCTAGCGCATAGTGTAAGTAATTAATAGCTACACTATTCTCTTTGAGAAGCTTGAGATGAGCATCGTCGTAATCCTCTAAATCGACTAGAACATGTTTCCCATTCCTCATTACAGTAGGAATTCGCAGGCTAAGCTCTATAGCAAGCTATGCTTGGATGCTTTGTGATTGAATGAAGTTTTTCATGTGATTTTTCAAAAATATGTAATGATTACCATCGAATAACGATGGCCTAGTCACAGACATTCCCTCCTTTAGGAGCAGTGTCTGTCCCGAGATGATACTGAAGTTATTATAAGCCATTTATGGATCTTTAACTCAAAGATGATTAGTCAATAAGTTGAGCACTCACTCTGATACCACTTGTTGATCCTTAGAAGGTTTCTTTACAATAACAAAGGGGGGGTGAATGAAAATTCTTGGTTACTTTTTTATTTTATAAAAATGTTTTAACCAAGTTTAGTTTTTAGATGCATGCTAAGTTAGGCAATGCTGAGCTAGATCTAAAAACTTATAAACTGCATAGCTTTTTTTGTATAGTTTACTTTTAACCGCTTGTTGAGTACTCTACTAAGCTCGGATTGGTTTTTCCAGTAAAAGCGATAGAACAGAAAGAATGATGTTTGAGATATGAACGGAATAAAGGCGAAAGGAAAGATTAAAATTTCAACACCTGGTTTTATCCTAGTTCGGCCCCTAGCCTACCTACAATCTCGGATACCTTCTCCGAGCTTAAATCCACTAATGTTCGTTCGTTACTTAAGCGGAGCATCCTTTACAACAGGTAGACTCTATTATAGAAAGTACCTTTCTTTCTAACTACCTCTCAAACTCAGAATAGGTACCCTTCCTAAATTGACACTCAGATTTGTGAAAAGATTGTGAATTGAATTCAACTTATAAAATGTTGAATCCTTTACAAGTTTAAATCTATGAGTGATATTATCTCTACTAAAAATAGATTAAAACGATGAGTCTTTGCTAATTGCTTCATTTGGAATTTCTTCAAGCTGGGAGTATTTGAACAGAGTTTCAGCTCTTAAAGAAATTTGAGGCGATTCACCAAATTTGAACGTCTATTCCAATCTTGTATTTATAGTTGAAGCTCTTGGAATTATCTATTGCAAACTTATCATCTTGACAACTCTTCAATTTCTCTTCTCTTCAAATCTTTCAAATCTTCCCATTGGAGACAAATTCTAGGACGTTTAGAGATAGAGAATTCGAACATTGAAGCGTGATAAAATTACATTGTCAAAAATTAGTTTGTCTTCAAGCTATTCGCTCTGATAGAGAGGTACACGAGATGAAATGTGTCATTCTATCATTAGTTGACTTTCTGATGTTTGCAAAGCCGCACGGATATACTACATAAAGGCGCATGACAGAGGATTCCTTTAATCTTGGACTTTAGTGAGGAATCTCCAACATTCCGTACTGACACCGTTTGAATGTTAGGACCACATGAATATCTTCTTTAATTTCAGCGCTTTTTATCTTAAAAAGCATCAAATGTATATTATGTTTCTCATTGAAGACATTAGTAGCACAAGTGTCATTTATTTCTCTTAGTGTCAACAACTTAGCTTTTTAATTAACAAAAGTTAACACAACACAGCTGAGTAGATATTTATTTAAACTATGTAGTACTCAGCACTAACTCAGCTTTTCCTACTCTAAGTCATAACTTAATTAATTACTCAGTAAACTAAGTTGGTTTTCCTTAAACAAGCTCAAGTAAACTACATTAAATAAGAGTATACTTAGTACTCAATTAATTTCACTATCCTAGATAATTTGTTATTTCCACAATGTTTAAGTATTATGAAGTACTATTAACTTAGGTTCAATAAGAATAATCTTGAGTTAGGAACTCAAGAAGATCAAACAGACAATCAAATGATTGTTCCTACACCTGTTTACACAAGAAAGTGTAAGCATAAAACAACCTATTATAACACTAACATTGTATAGGTCAGGTCGGGCTCCAATCGGTCCCGAGCGATACGATTTTCTCATCATTGATGATAAAAATATCTTCCTCATGGAAGATGATGAGCCCAAGACTTACAAGTAGGAAATGGAAGACTCAGAGTCTGACAAATGGTTTACAACCATGAGGTTAGAAATGGACTCCATGTACGAAAATCAAGTTTGGAACTTGGTTGATGCTCTAAGAGGGATTAAGCCCAAAGGATGCAAGTGGGTTTTCAAGAAGAAAACTGACATAGACAGTAACGTAATTACCTATAAAGGAAGGCTAGTTGCAAAAGGTTACAGTAAAAAAGAAGATATAGAGTATGATGAAACCTTTTCACCGGTCGCCATGCTAAAGTCTATCATATTACTCCTTTCCATTGACGCTCATTACAATTATGAGATCTCGTAGATGGATGTGAAAATAGCATTCCTTAACGGGATAGGGATGTGCATATGACACAACCCAAAGGTTTTACATCCAAGGATGGTTTGATGGTATGCAAATTGCAAAAGTCCATTTACAGACTTAAGCAAGAATTAAGGTGTTGGAATATTAAGTTTGATAAGACAATTCAAAAAATTTGTTTTGTGTTAAACGCTAATGAGCCCTGTATATAAGAAGGCTAGTGGGAGTGCGGTCATTTTCCTTGTATTATATGTTGATGACATAATACTAATAGGAAACTTTTTCTTCAAAAAGTAAAGTCATGGTTGTCAAAGAAGTTCTCCATGAAAGACCTTGGAGAAGCAGCTTTTATACTTTGTATAAAGATTGGTTGCTAGGTCTTTCTCAAAGTACATATATAGACAAGGTTTTGACTAGATTTAACCATGAGTAATCAAGAAAGGGTTCCTCCTAATGTCTCACGGGATTAACCTTTCTAAATCTGAGTGTCCATAAACACAATAGGAGAGACTGCGCATGAATGAATACCCTATGCTTCAGTGATAGGAACCATCATGTATGATATAGTATGCACTAGGCTTGACATCTCACACATACTAAGAGTCACGAGTAGATTTCAATCTGATCCAGGTGAGAAGCATTGGATGTTCGTTAAAACTATCCTCAAATACTTACGTAGGATTAAGGATATTTTTTTTGTATATGGAGAAGGTGATCTCTCTGTGAAGGGATACACTGACGTGAGTTTTCAATCTGACAAGGACGATTACAAGTCCTAGTTAGGATATGTGTTTATGTTAAATGGAGGGGAAGTTGTTTGGAAAAGTTTCAAACATGATACGACTGTCGATTAAACCACTGAATCTGAGTATATAGATGCTTCAAAAGTAGCTAAGAAAGCTATCTGGCTTAAGGGAATTATTGGTGATCTTGGTATTATATGCAATATTGTAAATTAAATAACAGTCCATTATGATAACAATGGGGCTGTTGTTCAGGTAAAAGAACCACTATCTCGTTAGAGAAATGGGCATGTACTCAGAAAATACCATTTCATTCAGGAGATAGTAGCTATAAAGAATATAAGCTTAGAATACATCCCTACGGATCAGAATCTAGCTGATGGATCATTGACTCAAGTTAAGCATTACCAGTATGTTAACGAGTATGGCATGAAGCACATAGGCAACTGGCTCTAATGCAATAGGGAAAGTGTTAGACATGATGTATGCCTTAGATGCAATTAGGATGATATATCTTAATTGGTTATAATGTACAAATAGTTTCAGATTATAATTAATTATAATAAAGTCATCTTTGTTATTTATCAGTGTTTATTTATATTATGTATCTCTCTAGTATCATATATATGTGTTATTATATATGTGCATTGATAAGACAAAGTTTGTGACTATTTCATAGTGTGAAAGTGCGAGGACATAGTGGGAGCTTTGTGGTGTGAAAACTGCACACACATGTTACTATGAATAGTCTAAATACCCCTAGCCATAGTTTCATTGAGACTGGACATTAATGAATCGAACAGACTAGCATGTGTAGGCTTACTCCTTGGATTAGATCCAAGCAACCGATTTCATGAGCAAAAGGTGGTACCTTGAGTTAACACATGAATATATTTGAGTAATACATTGGAGACCACTATAAGACAGACACTCGAAAATAACTATATACATGTGTTTGTGTCATGTCTTATTGCAATAGTAGTACAAGTATCCTTAAACTTAAGATATTGGTTACCTTATGTAAGAGTTGTTATACTTTGGGTCATACTTTTTAATACCTTGGCGATGAGGATGATACGAGTGATTACAGATATAATGATGATCACATTTTGGTAAGCCGAGTAATTAAGATGGGATCCATTACTCTTGATATAGTGATATAGTGGGAGATGTGCCTTAAGACCTCTTATTGAAGAGACACACTCATAAACCTCTTATCAGAGTATTAGATTGATACAATAGTGTCTAGTCAATCTTGATACATTATGGCGAGTAGTGTTCTTCATGAACAAGTCTAATTCTAGGATAGACTCTAAACCTTTCGATGTCCTTACTCTTGATTGATGCTACGGCTGTTACATGAGCTGATACTTAATTCGAGCTCAATAAACTGGATGGTACTTAACTAGATGGAAGGAGTGTATTGTATTAATTACTATTGCATAATCGGATGAAGTAACAAGCACGTGAAGTTCCAAGTATCGGGGGATCATACGCCTTTGCTAGATAGCCCATTTAATCGTCTAGAGTTATCGAGTTCGATATCAATCTGGAACACTGAGCCTAAAGGTTCTCGGGTGGGAAACTAAGTTTAGGTTAACCTCTAGCAGCTCTATACTTCAGGATCATATAAGGTCATACACTTTATGTCTTTACCAAACTAAGAAAAGAACTTATAGACTGGATCTATATCGAGAATATTAACATTGTCGAAATCATTGGATAAGTTATTAATTAGTTAGACCAGATTAATAATTAAAAGGATTAAATGAACTAAAGGAGAATTTTCAAAAAAACTGCACGAAGCGGAGTAAGGGATTTTTCCAGTTGTAAAAGGGCCTCGTGAACATGGGTTGTTCATGGGTGGGGCCTACGTGGCTACCTTTTACTCATGGGAGACTAGCATGTACTAGCATTGAGCTAGTGCACACTAGTAGGTAGTAGGCCCACAAGCGCTGCCTTGGCAGTGCTTGCGCGGGCCTGATGTGCATGCCCGCTAGTGTCTCACAAGCTCGGTATGCGAAGGCAAGGCAAGAGAACAAAAAGGTAAACGCATAGTGATTTTTTAGGGGAATTTTCAACTCCCCTCCCACTATAAATAGTGGTCCCCTTCTCCCTTTTCAAATCACTTCAACTCAGCCTTCCTTCTGAGTTTAACATCTTTACTTTGTGAGCTTTTGATGAGATCCTCCATGAGTTTCTCCAATATCACAAGAATTCTTTAGAAGGATCTTACTATTTTATAGTGAGCCTTCTCAGTTTATATTTTCTAGTTGGTCTTCGAGCGGCCTAGCAGTTGCTATTTACCAACGGGTTCTTCCTCAACGAAGGTTTTGGTTCGTGAAAATCCATGTAGATCTATCATAGAGGTTTTACAAGATTGGAGGCTAGTGCTAGGGGAGTAGTTTTCTAAGGGAGCACAGCACTAAAGGAAAGCATGCGTCAACTAGTAATGCCCTTAACTTAGATTCTAGGTTTCTTTTATAAGTTTTATAAACCTATATGCATCTATGGAATGTTTCAACTTAGAAAGTATCAATCATGATATGCTTAGGAGATCCTTTACGGTTAATTTTAAGTTTTGAAATTATACCTTACAAGTTTGCATGTTTAATTACTATCTTAATTAACAAACGTATCTTACCTCTTCCTTTTGAGAGGGATGAGTTGGAGACTCAAATATTATTTTTGTTTTTACTTAGCCCTATTTTGCCTATTTTTCTTACCATGTGGTTTTGCTTAGTTGGCATCTTGCTTGGCCGATTTGGTGAGGAAGAGCCGAGATGTGGGCGGGATGGAGCATACCAATGAGCTTACCAACCATGAGTTGGATAAGGACTCCAAATGGATTTTCTGAGATAGAGGCGGAGAAGGTCAAGGTGGAGGAGGATAGGGCTGAGCTGGCTCGGAAGCTTGAAGAAGCTAATAAGAGAGCTGAGTTAGCTCGGAAGCTTGAAGAAGCTAATAAGAGGGCTGATGAACTGCTTCTCTCTTGTAAATCTCTAAAAGACCATCTCAAAGTAATAGGCGGATATCCTTAAGGCTATAGATTAGTATAACCAATGGATGCCTAATCTTTCCTTGGATTATCATGAGTACATGCGGAGGATTTTTTAAGCTTGCAAGGCGCACCATCCTGACCTTCCTGAAGATCTTGGATATCCCAATAAGATGAATGAGGAAGATACCATCTTGGATAAGTCAAGTTCTGAGGAGAATGATGTTGAGAAAGAGGGTGATGATCTAACTTCGGCCGCCCTTGGATATAGAGGGGGCTGTGATTAATTTTTTCAAAATTTTGAACTTTTTGTAATAATGTATCTACCAATTTTGGCTTTTGAACAATTATGGCTTTTGAATATATAAACTTTTATCCACCTTAATTTATTTCTTCTTGATTATATGTGTTCGTGGATATTGCTTATGCCTCCTATTTTTCCATAAACTTTAAGTCTTAGAGTCGCCTTAATATCCCACCATGTGGATTTTAGAACTTAAGCATTTATGTCACCTCGATGGCCTATTTTTTCCACTGTTTTTTGTAAATTTCCAAGTTTTAAGCATTTGACCCGCCAATTTTATAAATTTTTAGGTCTTAAGTATTTGAGCCACCTAAATGGGGTCATTCGATATGCCCAAAGGATGTTGATTAGCTCATCTAGCCAAAATCCCTTCATTTCCATTACCCTTTTCTTTATTCCTTAGCCTAGTGTTTTGTTTGTAACTTCTATTTAGTCGTTAGTTAGATGGTGGGCAACTGAGCTGAAGTGGTTCTCAATCTTAAAATCTTTATAAAACTCTTCAAACTTTCCAGAATTGAATTGAGTATCATTGTCAGAGATGATTTGGTGTGGCACAACAAATCATGCTATAATGTTCTTGTTCACAAAGTCCAAGATCCTTTTTGGTGTGATGCTTCTTAGCGCGACCACCTTGACCCATTTTGAGAAATGGTCAATGTTTACATAGATCCATTTTCTCTAAGTTCTTGCTTCTAGTAAGGGCCCTGCTATGTATATCCCACATGTTACGAATGGTCGAGCAGTTAGTAATGGGCGTTAGACCGCATGTGGCGTGTGAGTCTTTTGTGCGTGAATCTAGCATTGATGGTAGGTTTTGATGTATGTTTTTGCATCAAGGTTCATTGATTCCCAATAAAACCCTACAAGGCTTGCTCTTTTTACGAGTGTCGTGGCTATTTGGTGTGAGCCTAGTTGCCTTCGTGTAGCTCTTGAAAGATTTTTGCTCTTTTTTGGGATGTTATGCACTTTTTCTAGGAATTGGAGTATGATTTCTGGTAAGTGTATAATTACACTTATTATCATTTAATTGTATACAATAAACACTATAGTTTTAGTCATTTTTATACTTCATATAAAAGATTTCACGTGGTATGTAGTTGTTTTTTATGCAAATGCAGATACTAGGTAAATCTTGGGAGTAAAATGAACTAAAGTGGAATTCTATGAAAAA
>CATIWQ010068735.1:0-12225 GCA_949673415.1 Euphorbia schlechtendalii | reverse complement strand
TCAAACTTGTAATACCTAACACTCAAAATAACCTTGGACAAATGTTAGTAAAGTATAAGAAATGATAATGTATAACTAACAAAAATATCAAGAAAAATTTTCAAATTCTTCAATTTTTTCATTTTATTCAATTTTTTTTTTTTTTGGATTTTACCGGATTTTTACAAATGTCCCCCCACTAAAGAACACAATGTCCTCATTGTGAGAGATTTTATTAAAAATGAAAAACTAAACAAACAACTAACTAGTCTAAAAATTTGAAAAAGAAAAGTAAGAAAAGAATAAACCCGTTTTTATTGAGAAGGAGAATCCAGGGCCCATGTTGCAATCACGAAGGCCTATCGTGATCGTGATTTCCTTCAAAACAAGAACATAAGGTTTTGCTGTATAACTTCACGAGCGCGATCTATAGTCGCGATGTTGACCTTTTGTAATCCTTCTTGTTTCTTCAATTTTTAGACTTAGTACCTAGAAAAACTTAGAAAAACAAACGTATTAAATATAATTGCCCATTCTCCGGCAATTTGATCTCTCGAACGCACTTGCCTTCCCCGGCAAAGGCACCAAAAACTTGTTCGCCATTTTTCTGCTGATAAGTTTAATAACTTTTTCGCAAAGATTTTGGCTATATATTAATGGTGCTAAAAATTTATTCACGTAAAGTATAGGTGTTGTCAATACCACTTATCAAGATAGAAAAATGATGATAACTGCAAGTATATAGTTGCGATGAAGTTTTAAAAGATATCGATCCCACAGGGAAGGACCAGCTCTAAAGATCAACAAGGAAAACGGAATGAAGAAAATAAAATAAAATAATTTTAAGTTTTGGTCGCTCTCACATAGCCAAATTTAGCAAGTTACCATTCCAAAAATGTTTGCTCACTAAATAGTGTTAAAATCACAGATCTAGTGATTATACACAATCTCGTTAAACCCAAAACTACTCTTAAAGTTAACTCCAAAGCATATAACTTGATTAATATAAAAGACTTAACACGAAATACTCATTATGACACATAGACATATCATAAACTTTGAAATAGAAAGTATAAGTCAAAAGCAAAGCAAAGTTGTAAGGTATACTAGTGAAAGCTAAAGTTGATCAAACCGTATCCACTCTTTAATGGGAGTCGTCAATTCCCGCAATTCCTGTGTCTGCTTTGAATTCGGTCTTGGCCTGTATAGAACCTCCGCTAGTATGCTATTCTTTGTGAAAATCGAACAAACAAATGTTGAATAACGAAAACTTTTCTTGATAAGTGATTTGCAAGTACACTTATACAACAATTGCTCAAATATGTAGAGAAATCTAGTGATCGAAACAAGGATTTAAATCACTTAAATATTTTCTCGCTAACACTTATGAACGTAGCGAAAACTAAATATTTTTCTCTCTATCTACGCACACACTATGCACTATTCACCATCCCACACTCTCTGCACTCCATTCCACGAAATTGGTGAGGTTTGGAGCCCTATTTATAGAGTTCAAAGGGTTGCGTCTATCCATATGAAGAGTTGTGTCCATTAGCGAAAGATTGTATCACTTCATTGTGATTAGTTGAGAAGCTTTAATCTAATCCACAATGGATAGGCACCTTTTCATGATTGGTTGACTTTTGATAGGTGCCTTCTCGTTGGTAGTTTATGGCGGTTGATCGCTCTTATCTGGCAGTTGTTAGTTAAGAAGATTTTACCAGAAAAGCATCAGAGTCATGACCGCGATATATAAGTCTTCACCGTGAATACTTGTCTGGCAACTTGCTGTTCTGAAGTATACAAGTTGCCATCGTGAATGATTATCACTAACGTGAATTGTGTTTTTCTTCAGAATTCGTCTTCTAACTTTACCGATCTTTGACAGCTTCGATCCTAAGCCAAATCTTTAAGTTCCACGCATCTTTTCGCACCTTTTTTTCACTCTTTTTACATAGAATTCCACTTTAGATCATTTTACACCCAAGATTTATATAGTATCTGAATTTGCATAAAAAATAACTACATACCACATGAACTCTTTTATATGAAGCACAAAAATGACTAAAACTATAGTGTTCAGTGTAAAATTAATATGATAATAAGTGTAATTATACACTTATCATAGAGCTAAGCATCTGCTTCTAAGAGCAATTCATCCGCTGCTGACTCTGAAGCTGAGTGAAATAAAGGGAAAAATCCACAAACTGAGGTACATCCTGAAATCCCTTTGTCAACAGAAGAGTTCACCCAGATACTCTTTGATGTGTTGAAGCTGACTAATAAGTTTGGAAAAAACATCAAAGAGATAGTGAGTAGAAATGAAGATCAGGAAGATACAATCGCTTCCTTATCTCTTGATATCCGCTTTCCTAAAAAAAAGTTGAATATCATGAATGTCAAAATAGTAAGCTCACTAGGTAATTAGATGAGTTCACTCTACTAAGATTAAACTTTAAAGAAGGAACGGGTTCCTCCTCCAGCCACCAGTCCATCTTCGAGTAACTAAACTCGCAATTCTAAGAAGAAGAATTCCTCTACAAAGAAGAAAGCGAGCCAGCCTAAAGCAAAAGCGGTGGGTGGCTTTTGTGGAAAAGCTGGACATGCCACAGTAATATGTAGGCATAAAAATGGTTATTATGATGAGTATGACTGGACTAATTTAACTACTGCTAACAAGGGAGGACCCAGCTCGAAAGCATGTGTACCTAAGAAATTGTAACTATTTTATAGGTGAGCCTAAGATCCGTTGATTTACGCTAGAATTTGGTATTTGGATAGTTGATGCTCTAGGCATATGATGGGAGATGAAAGCCAGTTCATCTCATTGGAGCGTAAAAGAAATGAGAGTATCATCTTTGGGGGTAACCCAAAAGGGAAGATTGTTGGGTGTGACACTTTCAATGCGTCTCCTTCAATCGAAGTGGCGTCTCTTGTCAAAGAACTAAAGTTCAACTTGCTAAGCATAGCCTAGCTTTGTGACAAAGGCAAGAAGGTTATATTCGACTCAGCAGGTTGCTCAATTATTGACTGTAAGACTGAGTCAACTATACTCTTTACTCTTAGAATTAATAATGTGTATATGATTGATATATCCCTAGGCTCCACTAATGTTTATCCTGTATCTAAGGAGGATAATTCGTGGCTTTAGTATAGAAGGTTGGGTTATATAAATATGAACATTCTATCCAAATTAGCCAAAAAGCACTTAGTTATGGGTTTACCCGGTATCAGGTTTGAGAAAGATAGACTTTGCTTAGCTTGCCAGCTTGGTAAGATAGTCAAAAATTCATTTAGGTCTATAAAAAAGTAGTAATTAAGAGATCGTTGGAGCTCCTCTACCCTGATCTATTTGGTCATGTTCAACCTATGAGCAAGGGCGGTTAAAGATTTTCATTAGTGGCTGTGGATGACTTTACGAGATTCACTTGGGTAGTCTTGCTGAGTAACAAAGATGAAACCTTTGAGTCTTGTGTCAAACTCAGTAATTAAATAATGAATGAACTAGGAACTAAAATCAGTAGAATCTAAAGTGAGCATGGATGTGAATTCAAGAACTTTCATTTTGAAGAATTTTGTTCAGATCATGGTATTGACTACAACTTTTTTGCTCCTTATACTCCTCAACAAAATGGGATTGTAGAAAGGAAGAATAGAACCATAATTGAAATGCCACAATCCTTGATAAGTGATAACAATCTACCAAAGTACTTTTGGAGAGAAGCTGTTAACATAACCTGTTATATCTTGAATCGGGTTTTAATTCCCCCGATTCTTGTGAAAACACCTTATGAGCTTTGGTGAGGGTGGAAGCTTAAGATTGGTCATCTCAGATCATTTGGTTGTAGGTGCTTCATTCTAAACACCAAGGATCATCTAAGTAAATTTGATCCAAAGGCTGATGAAGGTATCTTTCTGGGTTACTCAACTAACAGCAGGGCATATAGAATATATTTTAAAAGAACTGGCTTATTAGAAGAGTCTATGCATGTAAATTTCGATGAAACTAAAAATGCAAATAGATGACAATCTAATGAAGATGAAGGAGTAAACAAATAAGAAAATCAACTCAACATGCCACTCTCTATGCTTCCCAACCCATCACAAGAGCCAGAAGCTGAGGAAGTTAAAGCTAACAAAGATCTTTCAATTAACTTCAATGAATCAGATCAACCTCAACCTCAACAACTCAGCTAAGAGACTCCCATTGTAGATTCGAGTCTTCCAAGAGAGATTAGAACTCATCACAATCACCCACTCGAAATCATTGTACATGATGTTCATAATCTAGTGATGATGAAAGGTCAGTTCAGTAGGATGATGAGCCACCCAACTTTCATCACATTGATTGAACCCAAAAAGTTCAAAGATGCAAAAGGAGATGATTATTGGATGATCGCAATGAATGAGGAATTTGATCTATTCTAGTGCATGGATTTTTGGGATCTAGTTTCTAAGCCAAAGGAAAACCAATCATCGACACCAACTAGGTTTTTAAGAACAAGCTTTATGAAGATGGTGCTGTTGTCAGATTCAAGGCCACTCTAAGGCTACCTAAAATTAGTAAGAAGGCATATATTATGATGAGACCTATGCTCCTATAGCTCAGCTTGAAGTAATCGAGATTCTATGTTCCTTTGTATCCTATATGAATTTCAAGTTATTTCAAATAGATGTCAAAAGTGCATTCATGAATGGCTTTATTCAAGAGGAAGTGTATGTGTACCAGCCTCTAGGTATTGAAGATCCGAAGAATCATGAGCATGTCTTCAAACTGAAGAAAGCTCTCTACTGATTGAAGTAAGCTCCTAGAGCTTGGTATGAGAGGCTGATCAATTTCCTTATTAACAAAGGTTATGAAAGAGGAAAAGCATATACGACTCTATTTATCAAGCGAAAGAAGGAAGATGTGTTGCTTGTCCAAATCTATGTGGATGACATCATATTTGGGGTAACCGATGAGAAGCTTTGCAAGAAGTTTAGCAAGCAAATGAAGAGTTAATTTAAAATGTCAATAATTGGAGAGCTCAACTTTTTCCTTAGATTACAAATTAAGCAAAGTGAAGATGGAATCTTCATTAACCAAGCAAAGTTTGCCAAAGAAGTCCTGAAGAAGTTCGATATGGAGCATTCAAAGCCAATGTCCACACCCATGGCCACTTATACAATCTTGAGTAAGGATAAAGCTAGTAAGCTTGTAGACAGCAAGTTCCATAGAGGTATTATTGGTTCTCTCCTTTACTTAACAACTAGTAGGCCTGATATTCAATATTCTATGTGCTATTGCACACGCTATCAAGCTAACCCCAGAGAATCTCACTTAGCAACTATTAAGAGAATTCTCCAATACTTTCAAGGTTCAATTGATGTAGGTCTCTGGTATCCCAACAACTCAGATTTTACTCCTAGAGGATTCAAAAATGCAGACTATGGAAGAGATAAGCTCGATAGGAAAAGCACCACAAGATGATGCCATTTCCTTGGAGAATTCCTTATCTCATGGTATAGGAAGAAGAAAACTTATGTTTCATTGAGTATAGCTGAAGCTAAGTACATAGCAGTAGGAAGTTACATAACACAGCTGCTAGAAATTAAGCAACAACTGGAGCATTATGGTATAAATTCAAAATGTCTCGAAGTTATTTGTGATAACAAGAGCTTAATTTACCTATCCAAGAATCCAATTCAACATGGCAGGATGAAGCATGCCAACATTAAACATCACTTCATGAAGGATCATGTGCTAAGGGGAGATGTCAAACTAGAGTATGTTCCTTCAGAAGAACAACAAGTTGGTATATGCACCAAACCGATAGCAAAGGAGTAATTCAATGTTCTTAGGTAGCTAAATGGAATGGTGAACCCCATAGGAAGAAAATTTCAAGAAAATTGGCTAAGTGTTGAAAATCAATTCTCAACTCAAACAAATGAGGTAACATGTATTTAACCCCATTAACCTTTTAAAGTAACGCTGTGAGTTCAGTTTCATGGTTAAAAACTCAAAAGCTACTTTATTGAAAGGACTCTTTGAATTAAAACCTTCTAAATTTGAAACTCACCGTTTTACTAAGTCGGTTAAATCTTTGTTAATCTCACCATTTAAACTTGATCTTGGTTTAGGAGAGCACCACGTATCATCTTGCAAGTTGAAGAGCCTATAAAAGAGGCAGCTTGTTGGAGAGAGAAGGTTACCGGTAATTTTATATTTTCAAGCACATTTGCAAAGAACCCTAATTTCTCCTCTCTCAAATTCTCTCAACCTGAAAATGGCGAACACCAAGAAAACCCTCGTTCTTCAAGGAGCTTCCAAGAAAAATATGTTTGTGCAAATAGATGGCACTGCAGAGAAGGTTGTATTACCCCATGGAACTGTCTTTACCAAGATCGATTGGCCTGAAAATCAAGAGTTTTGACTAGTATTTGAAGTGCATTATTACGGTATGTTGAAGAACAAGTCCATGCACTGGGTCATTAAGTAGCAAAACCTCAGTCAATTCCTTTTGATGGATGGTCATGCCATCAAGGATTTGATCAGGGAATTTTATGTGAATCTCTACTCCATTCAAGGTTTCAATGACGTTCTGATGGTGGAGATCAATAACATCTCCTTGATCTGTGCTAAGTTGATTAGCAGTCTTCTCAACATGCTATTAAAGGGCACCAGGCTAAGGAGAATTGGAGATAAAGATGTAGTGGTTGTCCCTGAAGATTGGGAACTCCCAACAGACTATGGATCTAGAGAAATTATTGCTTTTGGGATGAGTTGGAGGCAAGGGCATGCCATGAATTTTTGGTGAATCTGATTCTGCCCAAGACGGGGTCCCTCAGAAGCTGCACTTACTTTGAGAGGTGCGTAGACTACCATATGGTAGAAGGTAAGTAACTTAATTGGCCAGCGATGATTCTTCATCACTTGACCAAAGTTACTACCATCTACAAATATGGGTATCTGATTGGTGTCCTCATGAAGGCTATTAGGATGGATATCTCAAGCTTCATCAATCGACCGGGAGAGAAGGTGGTTCCATTGAAGAAAACCTTAGACTTCAACCACTTCAGAAATTTGAAGTACAAGCAAGTCCACACCAGATATACAAAGGTACAAGATGTTAAACTGAAGAAGGTTAAGTTAGAACCATCGATGTTCCCTAAAAACATGTCTAAGGAGGATGAAGATGCATTTGTAATGGATTATTAAGGTTTAAGTGAGGAAACTACAGATGTCGTTCCTTTGTCAACTCAGTTGGAGCAAATTTCAATAGCCTTCACTCCCACCTCTCCTAAGGCCAAAGCTAAGGCTTAGAGGGTGAGACCTAGCCGAGCAAAAGCAAGGGTAGGAAATATGCCTACCCAAACTCAAGCTAAAGGAAGAAATAAGCTGAAACTCAAAACTCGCGCTCAGATAGAAGCTGATGCGAAGCAAAAGGAAGAAGAAGAAGATGATGATGCAATGGAGCAATTATGTGGAAAGAAGAGCAAATTTGAAGAGGCCAGAGAAGATGTTGGCCAAGCCAGCTGCAAGAAAAGCAAAGCGGACCTTGAAACCATTAATCCTAGAGCTACTATTGAGGTGAAGAAAATTATCTCCAACGCTAGAGTCGTTTAACAAAAGAGAATGGCCAAATCTTGCTCCAAAAGAAATGTTCAAATTATGAGCAGCGAGGAGGATGATGATGACATGGAGGTCATCAACCAGGAAGAATCTGCTTTTCCAAGGGAAAACATCCCAAGCCCCATTCACACTCAGCAAAATAAGACTCTTCCATCTTAGACTAGGTTATGTGAGGCTAACCCATCCTTCGGTCAAACAGCCAACAAACATGTACATAAAAATTTTTCCCCCATTTCTTCTATAAATCCTTCACAAACTCCCTCTGTAAATCCTGAACAACCTTCCTCTATAAATTCTCAAATACCATGACCTTTAGTAAATTCTCCTTCTAAACTCCTTCTCTTGTAAAATCCCCAATTCATATCTCTTCCTCTCCTAATAATTCCCAAGAAAAGACCTCCCATTCTTCACCACCTCCAAATACTAAAACATCAATCATTCATTCTCTTGTTAAATCTAAACCAATTTCTACTTCTTCTAAAACTATACAAACCACTTCTACACCTACCCTATCTTCAAAACCAATCTCTACCCCTTTGATCCCTCTAATTAGAGAAGTTCCTAAAGTTGAGAACTCCTCTCAACAAGGAAAAGTAAGTGAGGAAGTTGCCAAGGCAAATTTTACAGCCAAGGAAGGAACTCCCTCTAGCAGCAAGCTACTCCAAGTGGACTTAGCTGATTCAACAACTTTGGCTCAGATTAGGGAGTTAGCTAGGAAGAAATTCCCAACTCTCTAAACTGATGATGAATTGGATGGTGTAGTAAGCTAAGTGCTACTGGCATAAGAATTGATGAACTTATTTGCCAAGAAAAAGGCGAAGCTTCCAAAGTTTGATGAACATTTCAGCATCCACTTTGAATCTGTTTATTTTGAAGAATTCAAGAAAATCCAAGGGAGCTTGTACACTATAAAGAATCGTCTTACAAAAAGCCTCATGGACAAGATAACTCTAATCTTAACTGGGCTAACTTACTCTGCAGCTCAGCTCAACGCAACCGTCTCTTCTATCCCAACTTCTACTATCATTGGAAATGCAGTGGTAGGAAAAGTGAAAGGTAGCATAGATGCTTTTACGAAATAGCTAAGTAGTTTGCATGCCTCCTTGGCTACTCAAACTAAACAATTTCATAGGTTTGGTGAAGAGCAAACCAGAATAAAGAGCAGCACATTTAAGAAGATCAGTGAGATATCCAAACAACTAGATGTAAATAAGGATCTTGGGCATTCCACGTGCCAGCTATTGGAGAGAATATCAACTTTGATGATCGCCTACGATAAGAAAGCTGATAAAGTAATGAAATCAATGGATGAAGTTTATCAGTGGACTAGCCTATGCATAATTTTGATGTGCTTATAGCCTGCAAACTTATCAACAACAGCACAAACAATTCAGTTTAGAAATCACAAAAAGCCTTACAGGAAGGCAAACTGTTTCCATAGCCTACTAAGCCCCTTGACCCTAACTACGATATCTTAGTGCACAAGAAGTTGAATGCCTTGAAGTTTCATCTTCATGATATTCAACTTAATGTAGACCAGCTAGTGACTACATGTACATATGATGTTCACAGCCAAGTCTATGAACATCATGCTGATTAATTAAGACAATAATTGAACATGCAAACTTGCAAGGCGGAATTTCAAAACTTAAAATTAACCCTAAAGGATCTCCTAAGCATGCCATGATTGATATAATCTAAGTTGAAACATTCCACAAATCCATACAGGTTTATAAAACTTATTAAAAGAAACCTAGCATCTAAGTAAAGAGAATTACTAGTTAATGTGTATCTTCCTTTGGTGCGATGTTCCCTAAGAGCAATTCAGTAAAACTCCGTTACCACTAGCTAATCACAAGGTTTTGACTCTACTAATTCTGAGGGCTTATATTCTGTAATGATGCCAAAAACCTTTTCCCCACTTTTCTACCGATAAGATAAAAGTTCAAAATATGAACAGGTGCTGTCAATATTGCTTATCTAAATAGAAAAATGGTGACCATGGCAAGTATATAGTTTCGATGTAATTTTAAAAGATATCAATCCCATAGGGAAGGGATTCGATTCTAAAGACCAACTAGAGTTACGGGGTAAACGAAAATAGGTAATTATAATTGGAGGGTTTGGATGATAGACAGATGAATAGATATATGTATGAATAGACTAGAGAAGATATAAACTATATAGATATTCCCCAAGAACAAGTTTAACAGAGAAAAACATGTAAATTATCAAGAATATTTCATACACTAAATAACCTGAACAAATACGGTTCTATACGCCCTAATATTCAATAATTTACCGCAGTGCAACACATGAGATGACTTTTCTAAGTCTAGGGTAAACAAATTATGACACTTATAAGAACCTAGATAACAATATTACTATGCTTAGTACGGGTCTCTCTCACATAGCCATATTTAGCAAGTTACCACTCCAAAAATGTTGGCTCACTAAACAGCATTATAATCACAGATCCAGTGATTATACACAATCTTGTTAACCCCAAAATCACTCTTAAACTTAACTTGAAAGCATATAACTTGATTAATATAAATGACTCAAGATGAAATACTTGTTATGACACATAGACATATCATAAACTTTTAAATATAAAGTATAAGCAGAAAACAAAGTAAAGTTGTAAGGTATGCAAGTGAAAGCTAAAGTTGGTCAAACCGTATCCACTCTTAAATGGGAGTTGTCAATTCTTGCAATTTCTGTGTCTACCTTGAATTCGGTCTCGACTCGTACAGAATCTCCGCTAGGATGCTATTCTTTATGAATTTCGAATAAAAGAATGTTGAAGAACAAAAACTTTTATTGATAAGTGCTTTGCAATTACACTCATACAATAAACGCTCCAATTTGCGTAGAAATACAGTGATCTAAATAAGAATCGAATCACTTATACATTTTTCTCGCTAAGACTTTAAACGTAGCGAAATCTAGATATTTTCACTCTTTATCTATACATACAAGCTGCTATACACACCACACAAAATTGACTAGTCTTAAACCCTATTTATAGAGTACGAAGGGTTGCGTCTATCCAAAAGAAAGGGTCGTGTCCATGGCGAAGAGTTGCATCACTTCATTGTGATTGGATGCAAAGTCTTATCCTTATCCATAATGGAAAGGCACCTTTTCATGATTGGTTGACTTCCAAAAAGTGTCTTTTCTTTTGGTAGTTGATGGTGGTTAATCATTTTTATCTGGCTGTTGGTAGTTGATAAGAGATAACAAATAACCATCACAAGTCGCGATTGCGAATTACATGTCGCCATCGTGAACATTGGTTGGCAGTTTTTGGTTTATGAAGAGTGATAAGTCACGACCGTGAATAGGTGTCACCACCTTGAAATGACGTTTCTTCATGATTCTTCTTTGCAACTTTGCATATCTTGGACAACTTCAATCCTAAGCCAAATCCTTGTGTTCCAAGCATCTTTTTGCACCTTTTTCACTTTTTTTACATAGAATTCCACTTTTGATCATTTTACTCCCAAGATTTACCTAGTTTCTACATTTGCATAAAAAACAATTACATACCACGTGAAATCTTTTATATGAAGTATAAAATAAAACAAAACCATATCATTTTATAATTGAAAATGTCATGATAGTAAGTGTAATTATACACTTATCACACCCCCACACTTAACTTTTGCCTTGTCCTCAAGGTAAACACAACAGAATTGTATAAATTAGTAATTCAGGTTCATACCTCATTTGGCAAAAGACTATCGTAGTGAGTACCACATTCCCACATTGCATAAAATTCAATTAAAAGTTCAAAATTTCCCACAAATTAGTAATGTGCAATTTATATAGTTCAGTTGCATACCTTTGCTCTTAATGGAGGGTCAACCGAATTGTGTCTTCATATAAGTGATATATGCTCACTCGAATATTTCCTTCTCTCAAATATAGTATAAAGTATAAAGGATAAAAGGAGCACACTTTGGAAAGTTCAATCTCAAGGCATTTTTAGGTAACCTAGGATGCTAAAACACTCTTACTGGTTTCATTTTATGCTCCATACCACTCTCCCCTTTTTTTAGGGGTTGCATTTTATGCTCCATACACTTTCTCTCATTTTTTTCTTTTAAGCATATGTTTTTGAAGAATAGATTTGTACTTTGCACCCATTTTTTCGTGTTATGCTACTTTTTCTTTTTTCACTCATTGAATGGTTGCAGTTTCTGCTCCGTACCATTCCTCACCTTTTGCATAACTCATTGGTTATCCTCTCTTTCTTTTGATTTTTCACTTTCAATACCCTCATCCTTTATTGATCATTTCAAAGTATTATGGCTATAGTTTCCCAACACTTTGAACACACTTAATACTTATAGGACGTATTCGAGAAATGCATATAAAACTCATAGTAAGAAACACTACTACATATTACTCCAAATAAAACTTATCGGTAGCATTAAACTAAAACTACATAACTTATACTAATTCATGTTGCATTGAAATATATATCAAAACTTACTTGGAATGTTGCTTTCGAATGTTACTCACAACTCATCATTGCCAAATGCTAAATGTTGTGTCAAAATGCTCACACTCTCAATGTGTGGTCATACTCGAAACATTTTGTTCGAAAAATGCACTAACATCAAACT
>CATIWQ010068675.1:0-23791 GCA_949673415.1 Euphorbia schlechtendalii | reverse complement strand
TATCCTAATCGGTTATATTTTGCAATTACCTATGTAATCATTTGAAGTAACTAAATTTCTGATTTCATATATACCATATGGCATCAATGTTAAAAATATTGACGTTAATAAGTATCTTTTTTTCCGTGAACTTTATGGATAAGAAATAAATATTACTAGATGTTGTATACTTATTTATTTAATGAATGGAATTGATAGGAATAAACCAAATTGAGAAAGAGATACACAAATGGAACTCTAGGCTACTCCACTACTTACTACTACCGACTACCACAAGTTAACATAAACAAAAAACGACAACACTTTGCCGAGTTTCAAAAGTAGTATACTCCCGCTTTAATGTGGATTGTTTGGAGCCGCAATATTATTTGATTAATTTGAGTTATAAATAATTGCCTTTAATTGCATAAGTTACGTTTTGAGTTGAAAATTGGATTTCTAATATATGCATGTGAAATTATATACGGTATTGAGTACAGTAGTTACCTAATAAAACATTTGAGTATAATAACAAATTGTGTTCTTAGTAAGTTGATTTAGTAGTTGACTATGCCTCAAGGATACTTAATTGTATTTCACATTAAATGCATTTATATATTGAGGTGGATAATCTTAACCGTGATTAAATCCTGAATAAATTATTTTAATAAAGATGTTTGTTGTCATTACGAAAAAAAATTGATATAACTATTTTGTACGAAAAACCATGAATAAACAAATGAGATTATGTAACGTACCAGTGTACTCATTTGTTAAATCTATAATCTTACGACTTAACTAATATATAAGCATTGTGGTGAATATTTTAGTTTTGTAATTAAAACTGAATATGTTATCTTAGTAGTTAGTCATGTAAAAGTGAAGTGAGATAGAATTTTTAAATCTACTATTTTGGTTCATTTCACCACATGGACTATATTACAATACATATTATATTATAGCGTTAAAAAAGTGGTTTTGACAAAAAAAATTAAAAACAATTTATATTAATGAAATTAATAGTAGCTAATTATTAAACTCGCTCATACTTGATAAATTGAATAAGGATAGATTAAAAACGTTTAACATGTTAATTACTAAAACATTAAGTTGTGAGGGTTTAGATGCATTTCACTAATAATTTAAGTACTACACATACATTATAAATTATTAAGTGGAGTGGTATTAGTATTTTCTTTTATTATACTATTATTTTGGTCAGATAAAGATAATATTGTTGTTGTGGGTACTGTTTACGTGTCACCATTACGCACGCGCCGCTTGTTTTTCTATTAGAATCACGTAAAAAATGGTGCAAACATGGCCCACGCGCTAACATTTTGTGGTTATATTTCACATGCACATGCACTTTTTCTTTGCGATGAAAAGTCTGCACAAGTGCGCGTGACTACATAACTAGTTTAATATATAGTTTAAACTTTAAACACTTTTTTTTATTAGTTAAATTATAGCAGTATAAAAGCATATTTACACTTCTGCAATCTTCAAATCATTAAAAAAATACATGATTCTTCAAAAAAAACTTTTTTTTTTGGTTTATCCTATACGGGTTGAGTGACGAGATAATGTTCTGCTTAACATAATATAATTTTATGTAAATTTATGCGATGTTTTTTCAATTTAAAATCATTTAATTATAGATTAATATTGCACATATTAAAATGACGGGATAGCTCAATTTCCAACGTACATCAAAATATTCATTACATAAAGATCAAGTTTCTAACCCCAAATTTCTAAAATAGAGTTTAAAAACTCATCTATAGAATTTAGAGGAGCAGAAAAATAAGATAGCCAAATATGTATTTCAAATTTGAGAAAAACATTATTGAACAATTGATGGTTTCTCCAATGTGTCTCATATCAGCCAGTGCCTTTCAAAATTTGATAAGATTTATGTAACTTACTCAAATTTCAAAAAATGTATTAGTTTGTTCTTTCGAACATCAATATCCACTTTTAATCAGAGATAAAAAATATAGCATATTTGAAAAGTAAAACAAATATAAAATAGATATTGTATGTGATGAGAAAGAGATAAATTAGTGCACTTTGAAGTTGAGGGAGCTACATATATGTATGTAAAAAATGTAAGAGGCAATAAATAAAAGGGTAGATGCATTCTTACCCCACAGACTTGACACTTTTCATATGTCACTCTCAATTTTGAAAAATCCCTCTCAATCCTCTAAATTTGACAAAAGTGCACTCTTGAACCTCCCCCTAGTGTCACGTCATATTGTGATCGGTTAGATTTTTCAAAGATATCAAAATTTTTATTTTTCTCTTCAATCAAAAGGTGACTGTGATACTAAGGGAGTTCAAAAGTGCATTTTTACCAAGTTTAGAAACATATAAGGATTTTTCAGAATTGAGGATGGTATATAGACCTGTTCAGTGGGTCGGGCATGTAGACAGACTTGGACAATCATCTATAAACTCGATCAGGAATTGATCCTCCTATAATCCGGATTTTGATGGCTCAGGTTTGGGATTTACATAAAAACCCAAACCCGATCTGGCGAAATTTTTTAAAATTTTTAAAATATTTTACTTTTGTATTTAGAAATCAAATTGTATAAACTTAACAATAATTAGTCTAAAAAGTTTGGTTACTAAGCCAAACTTGCATCCATATTTTTAAAAATAGTCAATTGAGCATTATCTTATTTCAGCTTCACGACCAACATGAAGTTGAACTCTAGTAGCGACAAGTGACTGTTTGACACTACTGATTACTAAATTGATCATGACAAAGTTATAATCACATTTTAATTAACTTAGGATGACTATTCATTAAGTAGCTAGAAAGCCTTATTAATTCTTTTACCACCACCTTCCAGATTCTTTATATTGCCACCACCTTCCTGATTCTTTGTACTCTTTGTTTACGATCTTGTTATTATTTTTTTCCAAGTAAAGATGTGCTTTAGTGAATAAAAGGAAAAATATATAGTGCAAGTCCAGCTCTGTTCAAACCAAAACTAAACCCGATTTTAAATAGTATGGATCGGACTGGATCTGGAACGACAGTTTTAATACAAAACCTGACAAGATCTGGCCTAAAGCGGATCCGGCTCTCCTGTTGAACAGATCTTGATAAATAGTGCCAAGCGCAATGACGCATATAACCTTAAACAAATTGAATAATCCAGGCATGCAATCCCCGTGTGTAGTGTGAGTCAAATAGACAAAAGGCGCGTATGGTATCTACCTTACTCAGCGTGTGTATAGAATGGGGAAAATAGCAAGAAAAACAACAGTTACTCTTCCTCTCTCTCTCCATCTATTAATACCCATTAAACACTACCTCATGCTTAATCCAAATTCACTCTTCCACCTCATTCTAGTTCATTGGTCTGCCTGAACTTTTTCGATTTTATTGAAATCCACCCTACTGGGTTGCCACTTCTTGAACCAAAAATCAAAATTACTCTCCTTTCTCCGGTTAAACAATCAACGATGAGTGGATTCTATTCCTTTCTAAGAAATTTTGCAACTTTGCTTTCGTTTCTCATCACTCTCCTCGAAAAATTCCCTTCTAAATTGCTCCCAGCTCAACTTGAGAAACTGGTCGCTTCGCTGGCCCGCACTGGCCGTGAACTACAGCGCTATGATCACAGGGGCTATCGTCAAGTTGTTGGGTGAGTTTTTCCTAATTTCCCCCAATTTATTTTATCAATTTGTGATTTTTCAAGTGGGTTTATGTTGAATCTGCTAAAGTTTCAATCTTTGTGTTAATGGGGTTGTTTGATTGTACAGGTGTATTCCATATAGATACAAGAAAACTGATTCACCTTTCTGCAATAGAGAAATTGAAGTTCTTGTTATAAGTGCAATGAAGGGCGATGGAATGTTATTCCCAAAGGTACCTTTTTTAAACCCTAATTAATCAATTTATTGGTTTTTTTATTTGGGTTTTTTAGATTAGTTTGATTAACATGGATGGTATTCAGGGCGGATGGGAAAACGATGAATCAATGGAAGATGCAGCAATGAGAGAAACATTAGAAGAAGCAGGAGTTGTCGGGAAAATTGAGGTTCGAAATCTAATAACATCATTAACCAAACAGAACTTGATGTTTGAACGAATCATTTATCTGATGTTCATCTACTGTTGTTGTAATTTGCAGAGTATATTGGGCAAATGGTTCTATATGAGTAAAAGAGGCGGCATAATGCATGAAGGCTGCATGTTTCCTTTGCTAGTTAATAACCAATTAGATATGTGGCCTGAAAAGAACACAAGAAGACGCAAATGGGTATGCTTAATTTCATCCTTTTCAGATTTCTACCAAATTGATTTGTTCATAAAAATCGAAAATTGAAATCTTTGTGTGGAATTTGCTCTCAGGTGTCTGTAAAAGAAGCAAGAGAAGTATGCCAATTGGCATGGATGAGAGAAGCTCTAGAAGCTTTAGTTCAGAGGCAAATTGATGCTCAACAACAATAGCATACAACAATAACAAACAAATTGTACATGCAAAATGGTCTAAAGGCCAGTTTTTCTTTTATTTGTTTTTCTGGCGTTCTGCTTCGGATAACCAAGAAGATATATACAATATACAGAGTATACATGTAGATTGTAGATGTTGAAACTGTATCCATCAATTTATATTCTTTCATTCTTTTAACTTAAATGAATCTTGATTCTGTTGTTCTTTAATTTCCTTACTTAAGTAGGCGTGATTCTTTGATAAATGACGACATATTTACTCGACTATCACTTTCTTTGCATTTATATTATCATTTCTAGACGCTTAATTACGAAGCCCTTATGTATATGAAAAAAATTATTCGAACGCTGGGATTCGTTTCACGAAGTAATCTTTTCTGCTATTGTTTTCGTTGCATATATATTAGGTTCATGCTTAGCTTGAACGCTTTAGCAAAGCAGAGGAGGAATTTTTTTCTCTTTGAATTAGGACATAAAAGAAACACCTTTTCCCTGCAGCTGAATATTCTTTAAGATTCATTGCAAGTGTTTCTGTATACATGTCATCATGTTTTGTTGCATTATGCCATGTAATCTTATGAAATACATACATAAGACAGCCTGGATTATGTTTCCGTGCAACTTGTGAGTAGAGGAAGTTGTTAAGACACTTGCAAGGATGGTGCTAAAGTACAAGTGATGTTCTATCCAATGCCTTGAAGAGTGCTTCTTTTTTTTCAATGATTAGCATTTAGATTATTAAGAATTAGGCTAAATTATAGAAAAAAATGGAGTAGGGGTTGTCCCCTTATCAACTCCAGTATAAATAATGGAGATTAGGAATTCATGTAAGGACAGAGACGTCAAAATCAGAAAGAAATTATGTACATTTATATGAAACAGCATCTTTTCCTCTCCTTAGCCAAATCCCTATGCATATAATAAAATATTTATAAAATAATATTCACATTTTATATGTCCTAAATTAGCCTTAGTGCATCATCTGACTCCTCTAACCTGTCTCATTTTGTTTTTTTGCCCCTTAAACTTGAAACCATCCTTAGAACTTCCTTAACTTTATAAATGTAACAGTTTGCACCTAATAATTTACATGTAAATGTCACGTATCAGTTTCCACTGCAATACACCCATTTTCTAGACCGATGAAATTCGGTGTTGTCGTTACTCTCCGAGATTCTCATCTCTTCCCACAAAACTATGTAAAGTGACTCAAGAAGCGAAGCAAAAATTTCCATCTCTGCATAATTACATAACATCGCTTCATTCTTTACAATTGCGTGTTATCAACTGTGACCATCATCCATTTCTATCCAAAGCACTAATAGGACAAAAAATATTATTAAGTGAATAATATCATCAATATTAAATATCTTTTTTTAAGTAAATTAAAAAAAATAAGACAAAAAATATAAAATATGAACAAATATGTATTGATGACCAATGTTTTAATTTAGTAGCTAAGATTAAAATTACAATTTTTAGATGTATCAGTTTCGAGTCACATATGAGGGATAAGGTGAGAATTTTGAAGAAGGAAAATACAAGGAAATACAAAAAAAATTATTTTCACTTTAACATACAAAAAGTCATATTTATGTTTTTATAGAAAAATTTTGTTATTTTTTTTGTGCAAAAAAAGTTTTCATGATTTTTTTTTTACCTACTTTCCCTTGTACCTGGTATTAGACTTCTTAAATTAATTTTTTCCCTACCTTTTTCTTAAAAGCCTTATACCTGGTATAATGCTTTCGAATGCCCTTATAATTGGTATAAGATGATTTGCTTATACGAAGTATAACAAAAGTATTTAAAAATAAAAATATGAAAACTTTTTTTACATAAAGAACAACAAAAGTTTTTTATGTAAAAATATAAAATATTTTTTATATTTAAAACCAAAATAAAAAATTTTTTTTTTTGTAAATCTATATAAAAGAAGGGGCAAATACATATTGGCTAAATAAAGGGCCTTTACATTGGTGGAAGCTGGTTGGTGGGCTAGGATTAAGAAATTAGACCCAAATCAACTTTACTGGTTTAGGGTTTCGCCATTGATAGAACAACGGCCTCCTTCGAGCTTTTGAATACATACGTTTTTGCTTTCTAATCGAATTCCTTTCCTTTCTCACGCTCACTTTTCGCAATACACAAGGCAGAGCATCGAGCAAAAGCTGTTCTCTCTGTCCAATTCGATGAGTCAACTGTTAAATTTGGAGGACGGAAACATTCTGATCGATGCTGATGACCAGGAGAAGTTATCTTCATCGTCCGTCTCAGGCTACAAGATGGTGCCCTGGTTGAAGTGGGACGAATGGGAATGGGTTAGGGTTTCTCTGTTCTCTGATTCTCCAGATAAGATTGCTTCCGCCATTAAAAGAGTAGTTGTCACTCTCTCTTGCTCTCAGTAATTTGTTACAGTTTGATTAGGTTATCAAATTAATCCATTAGCTATAGGATTTTTCAAAAGCGAGAGTTGCGTGTTTAACTTTTCATTTGTTGTTCTTTTTGGGATTTTAGATATCAACTTGGAGAAGCAGAGGATGCCTGCCAGTTGTGGTTGATGTTACAGCTTCAGTTGTTGAAATTCAGCAGAAGGATCCTTTTTTTAGGTAAATTTCTTTTAGATTGAATAATATTCGTTCTTTCTGGATTGCCGTTTGTTTCGAAAGTTTAAAGTTGGACTTAAATTGAACATTAGATGCAATGAAAATTATAATGTGCTATGGTTCATTGTGTTTTTCTGTCTGGGAGCTTCTTAAATATCTTTTATGGATGTCACAAAATGATATTACGTTTTCATATTGCAGGAAAGACACGCCTAGTGATGCTTTACATTCAGAACAAATTTTGGCAATGCTATATTCAATGGCTATCTTGAGGTTTGATTCCTAAATTGGCTTTGCTTTTCTTCTTCCTTTTTTGTAAATATATCTCCTCTTAGTTACATGTCATAAAGTTTTTGAAATGTCTTCTGAAGTTAATACAATGGAGTTTTGTGAAAAGTTACTAATTGTTCATCAATTTGTGCACTGCTGTTAAAAATATGTATTATGTGACCCTGCAATAAAAAAAAAGTGTAATGCTTATGTTGGTTTTTCTTTTTAAAGGCTTGTGAACTGTGTTGTTGAGAAGACTCGGAAAAAAACTGAAATTTCAATTGCTGAAGCTGCGGCTGCAATTGGGATTCCACGAACGCTCATTGACATTCGCCATGGTAAGATTCTGCATATTCTAGCCGATAATTTATGTATCTATGAGAATCGAAATCGCGTAAATGCTATATTATTATGTACTTTCTGGGAGGCTGAGCAGGGAAGAATTTTCAGTTTCCGCTGTCACATGATTCATTGCTGTATAGAATGAAAGATCAGAAACGTGATTATTCCATTCAGATTTTGTCTCAATTCTCTTAAATTTTTCTTTTCTTACATATGGGCGTGCATAACTATTAGTCAAGTTCTTTTAATGTCCCTTTAATTCAACATCTGCAATTTATATTACTTTTTCTTAGTTTGAGTAAATTGAGAATCATATGTTTGATATTTGATGTTTATCTGATTGTAGAGAGTTCTCACCGCGATTTGCCTGCACTGACCCTAGTTCGTGATTCAGCAGTTAAGGTTTGTCTTTGTAAATTCTTTGTGGATGTTTCCTTCCTCTGAAGATTAGTTTAGAGGTACTACTTAAGTGCTTAAGATTGTCAATAAAACTATTATATCGTCTTTATGGTTTTATTCATCTGAAATGCTTTCTATAAAACTATTATATCGTCTTTATGGACCTTGAAGTCTTTTGCTCTATTCAAAGATTCTGGCTCATATTTAAGACATCTTGTTTGTAGGCATAAAGGAATCACTTCTGATATGAACTCATTGCTCAGAGATAAAATTCCTTAACATGCAACTTCCATTTTATTTCCTGTAGGTCTTCAAAATAGGCCACTTTTTAAGCTTAATATGAAGGAAATGATAGCTTTTATCCCTAGTCTCTGTTCATAATTATGTACCAGCATCATCTACAGTGTAGTTTTTGATTAGCATATCTTCTGTGATAATTGTAGGCAATTAATTGGTTAAAAGCCTATTATTGGGAGCCTCAGATGGAAATGATTCCGTACCAGACAGATGGAAGTGCTGAAATCAGGAAAGAAATAAAATCAGAACTTCGAAAATTAGCATCAAGAGTAAATGAATTTGAGGAGTCCCAGCTTGAAGCTTCACCAATGAAAGGAAAAAGTGGGTGTGGTTTTCTTTCTTTTTATTGTTTCTCTTGTTTCCTTCATATATGATATTAAAACTCATATTTCATCAGTTTGAATCACTTCTTGTTCCGGTTTTATCCAAATTTGATCAATTTTTTCTTTACAAAATAATGTTGCGGGGCTTGTTATGTTTTTGACAAAAAAGAGGTAACAATATCGGCAAGGTAACTGAACTATTATATTCTGCTTTTTCCGTTTATCACTGTTTATGTCTAAACGGATTATTAAGACACCATTGCTTATATTTGCCTATTAGATTTCAATTGAAACTTTCAAGATCAATGTTGACTTATATATAAAGTATGCGAATGCTTGAAATGTTTCTGAATTTCAAGTAGTAATCTTTAGCTTTGAAGATTGCTGCATTTAATTCATCATTGTCAATGTCTGAAAGAAAACAATAGTGTCCTGTCCACATGTATAGTACACCAGATGTTCTGATTAGTGATTATATTTACGTTTATGTTCAGGTAAGAAAAAGCAATCAACAAAAATCTTAAAGAGTCTTCTCCATTTATATTCTTCCTTCTCCTCTGAAGTACTATCTGTAGTGCTCAACTTATTGTTGAAGGCCCTAGATTCCTCAAATTTGGCGGAGTTAACCGAAGATTGCCAAGAAATACACTCAGCACTCGCTAATTGGAAGATTGTGATAACAAAATTATCAAACAAGGAACCGGAATTACTTGTAATGCTTCTTAAGGCCATTCTTAATATGATCGAGTCTGAAGAAGCCATCGAACTCGAAACAGGTAACCAACTCAAGCTGCTGTTTTCTTTGTTTCCAAATAGGAATTTGATCCTTTGACCGTTGACTTTTCTCACATTTGACTTCACTTGACATGACATTAAATAACAAATTGCTGTTGATGCTAATTCTCTTGCTTCACGAAAACTTATTCTTATGCTTTCTAACTTTTGTAATACTTGTTATGTATAGGAACTTATTTCCTATCAATGGTGTCGAATCCAGAACCCGGAAAAATTGAACAGCTGTCTTTTTTATTTACATGGTTCCTTGGACATCTCAAGCTACTGAAGCCCTTTCGGAAAAAACATTCGAAAGCTAAAACTGAAGTATCTTCTCCAGCAATAAATAAGTTGAAGACAGTTTTAAAGGAATTGCTTCGAAAATGTCTCGTGATCTCATTAGGTGGAACCAAACAGCTTACAAAATCAGCATTGCAACTCGCTGAGCTAATAGGCGACAGCCCTTTATCGGAGAAAATCAGCAAATTAAAGTTCCCGAATTTATCAAATTTAAATGATGACCCAGAAGAAAACAGTTTTCTCAAGAGTTGCAGTAATCAAATTCTCCAGCTAAACGAGGCTATCCTTCAAGCTGAAAAGAAGCTCGAATCGGTGAAATTCCTAGCTAGGAACAGAACAGCCAAAGCAAGAGAGGGCAATTCTGGAAATGCGGGAAAATGGAATGTGGTAAAATCGTGGGACCCGTGTCCTATTGGTCTGCTGCCCCGTGATCTCGGTACTTCTGGGTGTTTTCCTGTTCTCGACATTCATGAAAAAGATAACGATAAGTCTGTAGATTCATCAGAAAGGGCGCAGATATTTGATAATGCTGGTAAAAAGAGGGGGGCTAGTTCCGATTTTTTATTGGATAGTCAGACTGGTAAGAAAATGAGAGAGACGGTGGAGAATATCGAGTCAGATGTTCAAGATTTTATGTTGCAAAATGAATTCAAAAGCTCTCTGTTGATAAATGGGGTCTGGAAGAAAGTCAGTGAAGAAGAACTAGAGACTCTAAAATCAGGTGTACGAATTTTGATTTAATTACTTTAATTTATTGATCTGACATCATTGTTACTGCATTTTCTTTTCATAAATGCTGAAAAATGTGCTAGAGTGAAGAATTGAAGACTTCGATAAAAACTAAAACTTACTGCAAATGTCGAAAAAGGTGCAATTTTTCCCGGGCCATCTGAAATAACCACATTTTTTTTTACATTGGCATCACATTTGTTCTTTCCGAGCCGTTTTTGACAGTTAACCCTGCGATTATAAAAGTGAGAACTATGGAAATCATTAAGGTGGTTGAGTTGAAACCTGAATCGCAAGATATGCTTTGAGATGTAGCTATAGTGGTGAAAATGCCGGCAGGGGCGACCTGAAAACACATGAAAATGTAAGGCGAAAGCCACGAGATTACACACGACTCCCGGGTCATGTGATCTCAGGTCGCTCCTGTAGGAATCCGCCACTTGTGCACAGCTGCTTTTCTGTCTTTGAATTTGTTAAAGTGAGTGTTTTGATTGATTTCCAAGTATGAAGGGTTGTTTATCTATATATAATAAACACCACTGCTTATTTATCAAATAATATGTACTACACATGGACGTTGTGGTGGTACTTCTCTTATTATTTGATTGGTGGTTATGAGATTGCAGTGCAAAGTCGTACAATCTGGACTTTTGTCATTCCATGGAAAAGAAGATGATTGTACTACAACGGTAGTTAAAGGGTTAGAACTTGATATTGTTGTAAATGGGACGTAATCTCTTCAACTTAAGTGCAAAGCATGCAAGCTCACATTTATTTAGAAAATTCTCTATTTTTAGATTATTAATAGATCTATTATTATTATATATTATTAAATATTAATATTTTTTTTTGTATATATAGTAGAAAATCGGAAAAATAAATTTCCAAATAGGAATTCGATCCTTTGACTGTTGATTTTTCGCAAGTTTGACTTCACTTGAAGGGCTAATTTTTTCCAAGTTTCTGTTCTCCAGCTTCACGAAAATTTATTCTTATGCTTTTAATTGATGAATAGTCAATTTTACAACTAATAAGGTATATATCTACAAGTGATATTGATTAGGCAATTACAATTATTCAAAACAATTATTCTATTTTTCAGTAACGTGCATAAAAAGACCTTCCCTACTATGTCTCGACCCTTTCTTAGACTATGGTGTAATCGGCTGCTATCAAATGGACGGCGCGATGCTCTCATGATTTTCAATAGATGACCCCACTTCAACCAAAATTCCACAGTAGGCAAATGAGTTTCAAATAAGATTTTAATTAGATTTTCACTCGCACGATGACAAATGAGTTTCAAATTTACAAGAGGCTGAAATAAAATTAAAAACAATAATTGATTAGAAATGGCTCTTGAAATACATTCAAAATGACTAATTTAATTTGTTTGAAAAATAAATTAACTCGTACCTTACTCCAAATAATTTCCTTGAGTTTGTTGCATTCCGATTGAAGCTCAACAAAGTTTCTCAGAACTGTAACTGGGTGGCCAAAAATTCTGAGAAAAATTATCCCAAGAACAGTTACTTTGATAATGGAAGTCGAATTAAAATTCCAAGAAACAATGTTTATACATATAAACAGAGACTTCAGAATTGACGTCTATTTTTTGACCATAGGATTGTTGTAAAGATACGGCTTCCACATTTTTAGTTCCTCAAGAAGAACAAAATAGAAAACTATAATCATTCAAAATAATCAAAATAGATTTGTCAAAACAAGTTATATTAAAAAAAGTCTAAAAATATCTTACCGTATTATATGTCAATGAATCTCTGGTGTTGTCAGAAGTACACAACCTGCTTTGAACTACTTTGCTTTCTTTTTCCTCAGCAAAAATCTCTTTACCCATTAAGTCATGCATTGTAATTACTACTACTACTCCTTTTTCTTTAACAAGAGATTTATCAATAAGTCAATATATTCCAACCCTTACATGAAAACCGAAAGTTGCTAGCATATTTTCCACATAATCTCTCATAAAAGCATGCTATATCAAGAAAAAATTATTAGCCCATCCCTTGTACTTGATGTTTCCCTCACATTTGATACAAAGCAATTTATTTCTATTATATACTTTACTAGCAATGGTTGTTTTACCAATTCCCCCATACCCCAAATTCCAACCATTCTCACATCATTTACTAAATCAAAGTATATACTTTAATCAATTCCAAATAAACCTTCTATATGTGATATGCTTGGGCAAATTTTACATAAAATCATAGAAACCTTCGACTTGGCACCCTGATGACAAAATAAATAAATAAAGGCTGATACAAAGTTTGCCCCCCCTAACTTGGTACCTTTTCATTTTTGCTGCCCCTAACTTCAACCTGCTTTCACTAACATCCCGAACTTGGCAAAACACACCCAAAAATTCCCTCAAGTTGGCATAAACGCGCGTGTACATAACTTTCCTTATTTAAGGTGCACGACTTGCTTAATTACTCATTCTAAGACATTAGTTTTGCATTTTTTACAAACGTCAAGACAATTTATAGCATAAACATAACTAATAAACAAAAAAAAGTTGTTTGATTACCGAGAAAATCTATAAAGAAAAAAAGAAAAAAACTCATTTTTATATAAAAACAAGAAGATTGAAGAATAAAACTTCAAATTGGAATTTCCACAATTCAAATTAATCTCTAATATCGCTAACGTAGCATCAAATTAAGTTCATGTTAGCCACATTGCTGCACAAGTCAATCACGTGCTGACTTTTGCACGTTAATGCCAACTTGAGGGAATTGTTGGGTGCGTTTTGCCACATCGCCGCGCGAGTTAGTCAAGCGCTGACTCGTGCACTTTTTCCAAGTTGAGAGAGTTACAATAACCTTTTCAAAGTTCAGAGGGGTAGTAGGTGAAATGAAACAAGTTGGAGAAGTCATCGATACTTTTGCTTTAAATTTTATGACACCAAATAAAATGACTAACGAATGATAAATATTAAAAGTGAAAAGAAAGACATATGGATAAGTTTTTGTATCGAAGCTAGCTAAGTTGCTTATTTCACTTAGGGCTCGTTTGGTTGACGGAATGATAATTCCATGGAATAGGAGAAAAACGAATGGAAAAGGTGAAGAAAGATAGAGTATTTGCCTAGAATTCGTTGTCGGGATGGAATAGCTAATCCTAGCTATGATACAAATAATGGAATAGCTAATCCTTTTCTCGAGAAGGAAAAACTATTCACAAGAAACATTGACTTTAATGTTCTAGAATTCTCTAGGAATTGCGGAAATCACCGGGATTTGCAACCCCTCCCGGTCCATTCACATGGATCTCGGTGAAATGTTGTTTTTGATCATTTAATGCATCTTTTCATCAAATTACATTTGAAACCTGAAATAATGGAAAACAGTAGTAACAAAAAACATGTTGGATTTACAATCTATCAAACGATGATGGATAACACTCCGCATAAGGAGCATGATGGGATTGTAAATCGGGAGCAGTTATCTAGCTCACAAATTGATGATAATTCACCTATTGAGACAACTCATGGAAGAATGACAAATGGTCAAACGAAAGCAAAAGAAATTTTCACCTCTAATTGGAAGCCGTTTTCTATTCAAAAAAGAAAAGTTTATTTGTGACTACTAGGTGCAAGCTCATCGAGATTGCAAGAAACCAGACGAATATTCTCCTACATAAGAAGTTTATTTGTTAATTTTGATTATGTTTGTTTCTTTTTGCCTTTTATTTTATTTTATTGTTTTTCTTATATCTTTAATAAAATCAAGCCCGGATTTCCCAGTCAGCTTCATTAAAAAAATTTCAGATGTGGGATAACTCCGCATCTCCAACACTTTGGACGTGGATTTGTCGCACGGACTCTTTGGGACTGGTTCTATTTGGAATTCCCTTCGTTTTTTACAGAGGTTATTGCTACTAAAGTGGCTGACGTGCTAGCAAGAAATTTTTGTTGTAATGATTACAATTATCTTTATTGAGATATTCTTGTTTGGAACTTAGTCACAATTAGTTTGATTATCTTCTCACCCCTCTTAACAAATGCATTTAGTAGGATTGAAATTTGTACTCCTCCAACTGATGTGTTTGCATTATATGACAACTAAAAATGGTCATTTTTGGTGGGATTCAATCCATCATTTTTGTTCTAATTGAAGAGTATTTTCATGATATATATGTTTTAGTGGCCAACTTTTATATCAAATCTCCTAGCTTTTGTTTGTTTTGTCCTTTTTTTTTGGAATTCTTGATATTTCTTTTAAATTTTAATAATTTCTTAAGCTAAATTCTTAGGTGTTTTGGAGTTGCCAACGATGTTGGGATGCCCAACCCTAAGATATATATGCACGGTTCATGAATTATGCTACAACACGTGAAAGTGAAAATGTGGAGTATACTTAAATTTGTTCTGAGTATACCTAAATTATTTTTTTTGTTCTGAGTACTCTTAAACCAGGTATCGGTTCATATGATGTAATTATGGATTATTTGTTTCATTAATTTTTTTTTCTCTTCAATAATGTTCAAGTTTAGTCTTTGATTGGAAAGTCCGAGTGCTAACCCAGTTAGGATGCCACTGTTTAGGTAAGGTCATAATTTAAAAAGTCAAAGCAAATAATTTAATCAATAACTTAGAAAATGATAGTAGATACAACTAACTAGGATAATGCAATAATTAATGACAGTAGATACAACTAACTGGGATGCTATAACTGAAACTTTAAAAAGACTAGGTCTATATCTGGAAATGGCTTGGCAAGTGCTGTTTACTATACCAGTGAAGGAAAGGAAAAAATAACGAAAAAAGAGTAGATGGAATGGAAGCCTTAGCAGAAGATGTCCCTTCCTTGGAGAAAGAAGATCAAACAATTCCCAATCCCGAAGAAATCAATATTTCAGAGCTTTTGAAAACTCCAAGCTTGGCACCTTCATCACCTTTTTACAAATACCAAGGATTTTGGTACTGAAGAAAAATTTTATACCTCAGCCTACTGATATATTCCTTTGTACCACTTCGAAATGTGGTACCATTTGGCTTAAGGCTTTATCTTTCACGATTCTCACAAGAACTGACTGCATGAATGGCCTTTCCAAATCCCCTTTACTCTCCAAATCACCACATGATCTCGTTCCTTACATTGAACGATTTTATGCTATGGGAAAACCTAGAGACCCTCAAAATCCATTGTTTCAAACTCATGTTCCTTTTTCTTCATTGCTTAAATCTATCTTGAATTCAAAGTCGAAATTCATTTATATTTGCAGGAATCCTAGAGATGTTCTCGTCTCCATATTTTTCTTTCTTTTAGGCAATTGGACATATCATTCGAGGTGGTGTGTGAGATGTTCTGCAATGGGATTTCATTCAATGGACCTTATTGGGATCATGTATTGGGATATTGGAAAGAAAGTTTAGAGTTTTCGAAGTGAGTGTTGTTTTTAAAGTACGAAGATTTGAAGAAACATGCTTGCTTCCATGTGAAGAAAATAGCTGATTTTATGGATTGTGGTTTCTCCATAGATGAAGAAAAATATGGAACAGTTGAAAAATTGTTCGGTTTTGTAGTTTTGAGTGGCCGATGATCCAATTAGATTTTACAAACAGAATGACGATTATATAACTTTATCACTACTACTAATGTTTTCATGAAATATACCAAGCAAACCCGTACTTGTGATTCTTTAAGAACCCGTTAATAATATACTACAACATACCCAATTCCACATCAGTAGCAAGTTGACATCAAATCTGATAAATGTTTTGTTTCAATTCATGTTCCTTTGGTTTCTTTGTTTTTTCTGAAGAAAAAAGATCGAAGAAGGAACATTAGTCACGAGCATCCCAACTAGGTTGGCACAAACAAACAACTAGCTACCTCAATCAATCAAATATAATATAAATATAAGACGCAAATTGTCGATCTCAATATGAGAATAACAAATTGCGAAAAGTGTCCATTATAAGAGATAGAAAGGTTCGGATGATTAAAACATTTTGACACCAAACCCCAAAGGTTGTCCCATATATTTAAATACAAACTAACAAAACTAAATACTCGAGTAAAGGTGATCCTCCGAGCTAATTTGATAATTGAACATTAACATTCTATCGCTTCCATAAAGACCATGCACTAAAAAACCATGAGGATGTTGTGAAATTCAACTTTGGCTCTTGTTGAAAATGGGTCTCCTTGATTGCAGGAAATCGTAACCCGAGGCATGCATAGTTAACTGCAATCCCAAAATAGCTTCCTCCACACATCATTACTTCCCGAGCAAAAGAATAAACCATGATCCAAGGACTCTACCCCATCACAAAACAGATATCCTAGATCCAGCGCGCTTGAACAGTCCTTATGGAAAAGAAATTCCTTCATTGACAACCGACCATGAACAAAAGCCACCCAAAGAACTTCACTTTCGATGTAAGACATGCGTTTCATACTAGCATAAAATCAACTAGGGGATGCAACCATTGTGAGGTCTGATAGAAACCTGAGCAAAAAGTAGATTATGAGAACCCTTTATTTTCATCAATCTTCCATATGAACCGATCTTCTATCAACGTAAAGTTGGCTTGATGCAGCCGACCCTCTACCGAAACAAGACCAGACCCTGCAAAAAGCGATGAACAAGCTTGAGTTGTCCAATTTTGAAGCTAATTGCATCTCTCCCAACTAGCCAATCTCATGTTTCGCTTCCAAAAAGGGTGAGAATGCACCAGTCTAAAACAGAAAATTCACCCTTCCTTAACCAAACATGTTTTCCAATTGCATACATGCTATAAATCATCAAAAAGTGATGTTAAAGTTGATTCATAGTCCAATTATCGTGCCAAAATGAACATTCTAAACCACTACTAATAGCCACTCTTACGTTAGACTTAAAGACAACCCAAAACTAGTCATTTTTAACACAACACGACACGATATCTTTCCAAATATGTGAAAGACGGCTATCATCTACATTCAAAAGATGTCAATTAAGAAAAATCATAACGTTTAACACAAATTTCATACCAAAGTGAATTCCGCTTTGCAATACGTAACTTCGATAACCATTTCAAAAGAAGACTACAATTCCCAACCTTAAAACCCCTAACATACAAACCCCCTAAATTCTTAAGTAACGAAATTGTACTCCGACAAACCTTGCTTATCCCTCTTACGTTCACGTCTCCCTTCCATAAAAAATTCCTCATGAGTTGAATTAATTTATCATTTACCAAAGAAGGAAACTTATATAAAGAAAGAAAGTATATCGGGAGACTCGAAAGATTCGACTTAATAAAAACAACCCTTCCCCCTTATGATAAGCATTACCCCTTCCAACTTGCTAACCTATTTTGGAACTTAACAATCAATGTTCCAATAAGCCACTGGAATTCATTTCAAACTCAAAGGTACACCAAGATATGTCATGGGAAACTTTTCTACCTTGCACCCTAAAGATTCCGCATACCTTGCCAAAAATGAGTCATGAACATTAATTCACATCATTGAACTCTTATGGTAATTAATTTGCAAACCATAATTCTGCTCAAAACAACATAAATTGTTAATAAAAGTGGGTAAGAGAGACTTATCTATTGGTAAAAAACACATTGTATCATTCGCAAATTGGAGCAATGAAATGTCAATCGCTAAAACCCAAGTAAGAGCCCTTCCTGAATGCTTGCTTCCATTAATTGCTTCAATCCCTAAATCGCATCCCCTTATTTTACCCCTCTACGTAGTTGAATTTGTTCACACGGAGCCCCAATAATCAAGTTTGACGTAACGGAATTCACCTTACAAATGGATAACCAAATAATCAATTTCTCCTCAAAACTCATTCTCCTCATCACCACATCAATAATTCCATAAAACATCTAATAGCTTTTCGAAAATCCAACTTGAGCACCAAATAGGATTGTCATTAGGAATAAATAGAGTGGACAATTTCCGAAGTAATAAAGGAACATTCATGTATACTACGACCCTTAACAAAGTCAAAGTGATTTTTTGAAATTAATTTTGCAAGAGTGCTCTGGAGACAATTTGCCAAAACTTTCGCAAGCACTTTATACATACCATGAAAGAGTGTAACAGGTTTGAAGTTAGTCAAGAATGAAAAACCATACACTTTTGGATTAACACCGTATAAGAATTTTTATTTGAGACCGGTACTAAGCATGTGTCATGGAAACTATTGAATAGTTTAGTCACCTCCATTTTCATTTCAGCCCAAAATTTATTCTAAAGGAAAAAAATTAAAATCGTCAGTACCTAACGTCTTACTCTCACCACATGGTCATATGGCTGCCCAAATTTCTTCCTTACTAAACGGTGCAATAAGCCTCTCATTTGTGTCCAAACCAACCTGTAGAAAGGATAGACCACATAATGAAAAAGGAACCGAATGCGACTCTTATAAAAGATTCACATAATAATTCCTCATTTTAGAAATAACCTCAATCGGATCGTTAATCATTACCCCATCCACTTCCAACTGACTAATCAGATTTCTCCTAAAACGAGCCAAAGCCACATACTAAATGAACGCCATATTGTCATTCCCAAAATAGTACAATTCACCCTTGATTATTGGTGTCATACTTTTTCTAGATTTCTCCTACACTCCAATAACAATGTTCGTGAAACCTGCAATTCCAATCCGTCTGACGCATCAATCGAATGTACATTCGACATTACTCGAAGTGAGCAATAGCACCCTATCTTTTAATTTAATCCTATGAATATGATTTCCAAAGTTCAACACATGCCATGGTCGCATAGACTCCCTCGAACGATTTAATTTAGAGTCCACGTCTCTTCCAACCAACGCCTCACATATTGATTGCCATTTCCCTTTTAAAAAAGGGGGAAACTCAGAATGATCCCACAAACAATTGAGAGAACGAAAAAGCTTTTATGATTCCCAATAAATATGACTTGAATAGAATAAGGAAATGATACAATAATTTCAAATCAATAGTTATTATATTCAATCTCGACCATTGGTCAAGGATCTCGCACGATACCCGAACCCGATCAATCCTCGAAAATGCTTGGCCATTGAACCATGTATAGTCCCTCCCATTTAATGGAAGATCATTTACCACACATTCATTCAAAAAATCTATAAACTATAAAATGGAATTCGAAATACTACCTCCCCCGTGACCGTTCCGAGTTATGTAAAACCTCATTAAATTCATCACAATGAAAACCAAGTATAATCTGAGATAATTCATGCTACATAATACATCTCTCTACATAATTGGTGGATCCATATAAAAAAATCACATAAACATCAATTTGACTCGAGAAAAAGTGTACTACAACCCATCTTCCCGATTCTTCAACAACTGACCCATTAATTAATTTAGAATTCCATAAAATCAGCAAACCACCCTGATAACCCTTGGGCCAAAATACATTGGAATAACTTAAACAACACCTACTTTAGTTTCTAGTAAAATAAAAAATTGCAAACTCGACTTTCGAATGATAGACCGACCCAAAAACTGTTTAGCCCCGTCAGCAAGACCGCCTCTAAATTCCAACTAATAAAATTCAAGACATAAGGAAATTAAATAAAAACCTCAATTAGGACAGCCCGACTAATCCACAAGAGCCTCCAACGCTTCTACAATAACTTCTAAGTGAGTTTCGTTAAATAATATTACACTTTCTCCCACCTTGAACATCAATAATTCTTCACTTACTCCCTTTCCACTTGTCTCTCCTCTCAGTAAAATTATGTTCACGTTATAAATATCCAGCCCCGACGTACCCAAGCTAACCTGAATACCTTTGCCTACCAGCCCCGATGCCACCCATTATAAACTGAACTCTCCGAGCTCCTTACCTCTCGGATCCGCTCCTAAATCTGACATCACACTAAGGTTGGGACTTGAGGGGTTAAACGGCTGTGAATTACCCATATGACCAGCAAAGATGCTTCTAAAATCATCACCCAATTCCAAGGAATTCTCCTCCAAAGCCGAACTAGAGTGAGAGTCTACAATGGTGTTCGAAACCCTTGATTAATTCGATTAATCAAGTCACCTCTGTCAGCCCACCCCTAGCCTCAATATAGTATGAACCAAAGTCTCTTTCGAACCAATGCTCAATTTAAAAGGCCTACATGTAGTTCCGAAAGGAACCAAGACTAAATAAGATACAATATCGAGCCTATCCGGTCTTTCAAAATCACAGTCAAACGATGTCACTCTCCCAAAACACATGGCCATCTTCCTTACAAATGATTTACAAACAATAGCCGGAAAAATGCCCATAAAATCAAAATACATGATACTTTCTTTCGGAATGAAATCTGCAGATATGTATTGAACATCATAAATAATGTGTTGTAACGCCCACCATTCACCACCCATGAACCTGTTCAATAAAACAATGGAATCAAACAACAAAATAACATTATCCCCTCCAAACGGGTCAGCAAATTCGATAGAATATTCACGGTCACTAATAAGCTCAAATACATTCTTAACATGCGCAATATTAATCAATTAAACCAAGCAAGAGTTAACTTTCCATGGTGCAACTTCAATAACTAGAAGTCCCTTGCAGTACCTTCGATGCCGTTTGCTTAGTCTTCTTCTTAGAGTCATAAAAAACCGCACGATCAATAACCACAACATTCGCATATGACCTCTCATCCCGAGGTGCTCATGGAAATCAGTTCTCCTCTTAGGTTTGGGCAGCCTTGCCTTCTCCTAAATTGGTGCCGAAATTGATATAGAAAACTTAGCCTTGAATGCTCAAAGTTAAATGATACCAATCAAAACCGAATTCAATCTATAAAGTGCTTCATGTAGGGGTAGGGATTTATCAAGGTCTATGTAGCACGGAAACCGAAACGTAAACCGACACGGAAACGGAAACGAAAACGGGGAAACGCTCTTTATAAAAAATATAGGTTCGGAAACTATGGGGAAACGCATAAATAATAAAAATTTAGGGTATATTCATAAATATGAAAAATATAAAATTTCATATATATTATTTCATTTTTATATAACATACTAAAAAACATGAATTTTAAAATAAATTTATTGATTATAAAGCAAATTTACATGAGTAATGGTTATTTCAAAACATTAAACAATAGTAAATATAGTTATCGAAGACAATAAAGTTTCATGAAATCTGAAATTTGTGTCATATTTACTAAATCGTAATAATATAAGTATATAAAATAGAATAAAACAAGCTTTTATAATATAATAATATTATTAATAATATAATAATAAATTGGGGTTTTAAAGTCTTAGTAGTTTGAATATATTAGAAAGTTTAGTTTTGTGAACGAATTAAAATTGGTTCTTTTGATACGAGGAATTGCTAGGAAACGGTTTCCGGAATTTATGGAAACGAGTTTTCAACTTTCATTAATTGCAAAAACGTTTCGTAGGGGTTTCCTAAGGTTTCCGTTTCCGAAACGGATGGGAAACGCGAAAACGGCATGTCATAGGAGTTTCCGTGCTTCCTAGATCAAGGTTAATAAACCCAATGTTTAGATTTCCCACGTTCTTCTTCCTAACCACATACACCCATCCAAATACTCCATACTTCTTAAAAATTCTGGACATGGAACCCGTGCCATAGGCGTTAGGGAAGTTTTCAAAATATAGTTTTTTTTGGGTACAGGTTCAGCAGTGAAGATGTGGGACTGCCAAGGTTTTCGAGGTTCGGTTTTGGAAGTGATGTTGTGTGACTGCCATGGTTTTTAGGGTAGGGTAAAGGGTGTTTGGCTGAATGGGAGGAGGATTGGGATTGGCGATGATTGTTTAGGGATAGGTTGTTTGAATGGTGGTCGAGAAATAGGTTGGTACGCGGCTGGTTTGGGTAGCGCTGGTGATTGCGGCGGCTAGGATTAGGGGATCGCTAAATCACCATTACAACGTAACCTCCTTTAGAGGTAACAAGATTTCTTTGTTTCATTTATTATGTTTCCATTTTAATATATTCAAGTTTGGTCTTTGGTTATAAAGTCAGAGTATTAACCAACTTAGGATGTCCTTTCGTGCATCATCAGCCTCATAAAAAAACATGTTAGTTTAAAAAGTGAATTTTTTTTTTTAAATTATCCATATTTACGTTTAATATAAAAATTAATTCTCATTTCACCCTACATGTGACTTGTTCTAACCAGAAACTTCTAGATCACAAATTCAGTTTTGGTTAAAACACAAGATGTGAAAGCACAAGAGATTAAATTTTCAACATCCCTTTCTTTTATCAAATTAATAATGACTGTTTCTTTTTAGTTACTTTTTTCTTCTGGGTTTATTATAATTTTCTATTTAATTTGGATAAGTATTTATTACGTTACCCATAGATAAAAAAAAGAGAAATTGTAAAAAATGGCTAGTTTTACCAACAGATTTTCAATCCAAGTTTTGATCCATTACTTTTTTTGTCTAAAATTAATCAAAATTTTTTTAGTACGTTCCTTTCTCCCTCACTGTCTCTGTAAGTGTTTCCTAACTAAACGCTTCACATCCGCCATAACTGACTCTCCACTCTCTCTATTCTCAACTAATTTCCTTGCTTATCTTTTGTGATTTTTTGCTTCCGATTTCTTCTTATTTCTCTTCGATTTCTGCGTTTTGAAGTTCTAACCTATTCTCAACTTCTTGTTTATCATTTTTCTGCTACATAAGGTTTGTTTTTTCACTTTGAATTTTCTGTTAATTGGTTTCTTCTACCTACTGTTTGTTTTCTCCTTGTTTTTTTTTGCTTTTTTCACCATATTTTGTTCTTGTTCATTATAGTTGTGGCACCTAAGAAAGCTTCATCTCAGAAGAAAAGTCCTACAATTCCAAAGAAGGCTTTGAAGGCTGCAAAGTCTAGTTCAACTACTTCGAAGGTTGTCTATTAAAAGAAATGGAGGAATCACCCAAACTTGAGAAACTATTTTTCATTTTTGAAATTATATTTTGTTTTTTTTTTGTTATGAAATTTGATCGATCTAGCCATTTTATAGATCTAGTGTATATCTGGGGTATATTTGGTATTATATATGTTACAAGTGAGTATTTGATATTTATTCGGTATCTAGCTGGTATCTCTCTAGCTTTTAACTTGTTTTTGCAAATTTTTTGTAGATATTTGGTAGTGATATGGAATTTTTTAGTATTTATGTTTTTGAATAGTTTTTTTTTATAATCTGATTTATGCTATTTTAAATACAATAATGGTCCAATCTAGTAATTAACTAGTAGGAATCCAATTTTTAAGTTTTTGAAGCCTTAAGGGTTTAAGTTTTTGAAGCCTTAAATTTTGAATCAGTAGATATCT
>CATIWQ010068654.1:0-18400 GCA_949673415.1 Euphorbia schlechtendalii | reverse complement strand
GTAATATAAAATATTCCATTTTAAAAAATGGGTATATGTTTTATTTGTAAATGTATATTTTATAAAAAAAACTTAAATTTTTTCAACACAAACGTATATTTATTCTACACAAATGTATATTTTAAATGTAATAGCTTAATTTTTTTTGCACTAACGTATACTTTAACTGTAAAAATGTATATTTATCATATGCAATTGTATATTTATTATGAAAATATACCATTTAACAACATTCTAATTATGAAAATATACTATTTAGCAAAAGCTAACCCATGAAAAATATACAATTAACCCTGAAAGCAAAAACATATTATATAATGTTTATGAATTTTCAATGAAAAGATTGTTACCATGGTGATTAACTGCTTCTTTCATAACAGATTGGGTACAAAGAGGATATTATATTATATCATCTGTTTGAGATCTCAAGTGTAGATAGAATTGCAATGACATATATCATCATCAATTTCCAATAGAGGATTATTTGCCATGTGTTGATATTTCACCTGTATATCCTCTTTCACTTGGTCTAGTTTCAGACTATGAATTAGAATGCTTCTACATTTGTCATAACTCGAATTCTTCGGAATTAGAATACCCTTAGCATTGTAATTAATGAATTCATGATCTGGACTTCAAAAACCATTGTGATGAATAAAAATAGCAATCGCATCCATAGCTCAGAAGGAACTTTCGAAAATCAATTGACAGAACCCAACAAATAAGAATCACTCTATTAAAATAAAAATGAATACGAGCAAAGCAGTTGTTGCTTACACAAATGGAACTAGAGGTTGTATTGGAAACCGTAAATCTGAGTTGATATTGTCAATTCCTCAATTCCTTGAATCCCAAAATCAAATTTGAATTGATTTCGTGTTTATAAATGAAATTGAATCAAATAACACCCAAAATGAATGTTGAAAAGAAAATGAAGATATTGAATCAGAGAATAAATCAAATCAGAGAAAATCACAACAAATTAATTTTGGAGAAGAAATTGAAAGGGAGAAGAAGACTATAGAATAAATGTTCTTAAATTTAATAATTGAAACATATAATCCCTATAAAATAGTTAACATTGGATATAGGGTATTTAATAAATTAATATTGTAGAAAGTGGTAAGGAATAAATAAGTTTAAAAAAGGGTATATACTAAATACCATATCTAAAAAATGGTGTTTTTTACAATTTCCTTTTTATTTTTGTTCAATCTCAGTTTGCTGTTTGTTTTGTAATCGATACATTATCTAATTTTTCCCCTAAATGTTAGAAATTCCAGATCTATAAAATAATTAGCTAATTAACTCACCCATTTAGCACATGGTTTTTATTGTCGTTAAAATTACTCTCATGAAAAGTTTCACTTACAAATTATTTATGAAAATAAAAATTTTGAATTGGACAAAAGATTTTGACTTTTAGTTTTAACTAATTAGGAAATTATTTGTTATTGATTTTCTGAGTTTTTTGGAACAACAGCCTGAAACATTTTGAAAATGAAATTTTTTCGAAAAAGCAGTCTGAGAACGCAATCCCGAACTGACCCTTAGAAGACTTCATCAACCAAACCAAAAATCGAATATCTTATAAAAAAAATCCCGAGCCGAGATAAAAGATATAACTAGAGTATTTCAATTTTGTATTTTAAGAAAAGTCTAACCATTTTCTCTATTTTCCATTCCTCAAACCTCATTTTGCAGAATCTACATTATTTATCTCCAACCATCTTTCTCATTTTACATTCCACAAATCAAATTCACTTTTAAATAATAATATTTTATTATTAAACTAACAAAAAGAATAATAAAATAAAAACTAAAAATAATAAAAAAAAATAATATTATTTTAATTCATTCCCAAGATGGGGAATGAATCATTCCCCATATACGAGAAACCGCATTTTGGAAATATACCATATGGAGAACGGTTATACTTGATCATTCCCAATATTCATTCTTCATTTTGGAGAATTCTCCAAAACAAGGAACCATGAAACTTACCCTAATAATCTTCTTATAATTTATAAATGCCACAAAGAGGGCTGGATTTGCCAAGGTAGTTCACTACTTATTCTACCTACAAATAATAGAGCAAGATTCAAATAACAGTCATATCTTTCATGTTGGGTCAACAATTCTACTGAAGAATATTTGGAGAACCAAAAAGTCATCGAGAATCTATCTATATTATTCGCTACAACTTATGCAGATTGAAGATCAGCAATTGAAGCTTTTTCAGCTTCTTGAGGTATATTTTGGGAAATTTGTTCTCTTCTCAAATTTTCATTAATAGTATTAGACATGTTCAATGAGCAAACTGTGTAGATTTGGGCAGAAGACAATTTATGTATATTCAGACCCAGCCCGCATGAATGATAAACTTGTGTCAATCTAGCTTGGGTTTAAAGCTTCATTCCCAACCCGCCTATTAAATAATCATTAAATTTTATATATATATATATATATTAATAATTAAAATATATAAACATATATTTTTTATAAATAATATATACATGCAGAGCTGGGCCGAACTTATGTTTATATACAAATCAACTCAATACACTTTCGGACCTTTACGGATTTTGATTGGACCGAGTTCTATTATAATATATATTTGCTCAAGTCTGACCTATAAAAGATGAGCTTGGGCGGGTTAGTCGGACCGCTACCTGGTTGAACAGGTCTAATTAGTTCTAATTAGTATTGATTAGGACATAATTTTTTCATTCCTCGTACACGCTGAGAAGACAATTTATTTTGGTTCTGTCTTACCAACTTCACAACTATATATATTTAACCGTTTATAATATCAATGTGTTAATGAGCATTAATATGTTTAACCATTAATAATAAATCCATTGTGATTTATTTTCATAAGTAGCTATTTCATCTCATACATATTGAACAAAAAGCTTTATGTTTGGCATGTCTTCCAACTTCAAAATTTTTTTGAACCATTTTGATGCTCTGCTATAGGATTACAAATCAATTCAAAACCCACTTTAGTTCAATTCAATTGTTCAGCTTACTTCAGTTAACGATATGTAATTATAAATTTACATTGAAATAATTTCAATTCAGTTCAACTCACATCAGTCTAGTTCTTTTTCAATTTTAACCCACTAAAGTCCGTTGAGTTCTGCATTATGGAACCATAAATAGCTGGAAATTCAAGTATATATTAAGTTTTAATGGTAAATGTATCCGGCAAATAACGGATTAAGTATTACTTAATCTTCTCATGATTATACAAACTGCACCGTAAATTTGTTCCATCATAATAGCTAAACCATATAACCTAAGATACCAGGCCACCCAATTAGATTTGTTTCTGCAACTGTAACACAACGCAGCTGAAAATTTTGAGCAGATTTGTTGGTGTTATGAATAAGTAATAATTCCAAATGTTATAGTTTTATAACAAAAACGGGAAAGCTATTACTCAACATGAAATTACGAGACAGAAATCAATATATTAATTAAAATCCTATAAACAAGACGTGAAAAAAAATACAATGGGTTCAACAATCAACATGATATAATTGAAAATAAAATTGGTAAATATGAACTTGGGAAGCAGTAATGTAATATCTCAACTACTCATAGATACTCCAAATAAACCAATAAAACTATACCCTAAACTATTATCAAATCAATACTATTGGTTGAACATAATAAAAACTTCAATAACAAATTGATGACTTATAGCTTCAGACAATTCTTGAACGTTTTTTCCAGAAAAACTGCAAGAAAACCCAAAACAAATCATCAGTATCCAAAAATATCCTTTCTTGACGGAGATTTTCAGATCCGATTGATAAGTATATGAAATCAAAGGGAAAAAACCTTATTATCAACATGCATTTGGCAGGCAGTTGGCAATGCAGAGTGAGTAGTGGTAGTGGTCGAAAGCGAGTGAACTCATAAAGAAAATCACAATGTTCGTGAAAAAGAGAAGCGATCTGCAGCATAAAGCAAGTCAATTGACAAAACAATGTTATACAAACTGTATTGGGCTAATAATTGAGAGGAGAAGTTACCTCTTGGCACACTTCAATAATGGATATCGTCTTCAAACTGCCTAAGAATGATTCGTAGAGACCTCGACTGCATAACACAAATTATAAGACCTAAACTATTTTTTAAAACAACACCATCATCTCAAGTGTAGGGCATAAAAAAATTATCATTATCCACCTTCACTTTGTTCACAAACTTAATTGCTTCTTCCAAATCAACAACAGGCTTTTTTCTACGTGGAGAGGAAGATTTCATATATCCATTAGGCATGAATGTGTTGAAACCTAAAATTTCATCATTGTACGCTTTAAATAATTCTTTCACCCTTGTTGTGACATCTTCAGTGTCAATCGTGCAATTGCAGAATCATAGTACACAAATTGAAATCATATTCACTTACTAGTTAGTTACTACTTCAAAAAGAAATGACCAAATTATTATTTTAGACCTTTGGTTTTTAAAATCCTACATGACCTCCACAAAGTCTTCATATTTTTCCTGTTTTTCTTCAAATATGTCCCTTACAGCCTTGAGATATGTCAATGCAACGTCCTTTGTAACTTTATGTCCACCTGCTCCTCTTTTAAGTTGAGATAAGTTGATGAACGTATCGTCTTTTGATCTCTTCATCTTTGGCATTAAAATCAGTCCAATATCATCTTCTGTACAACAATAAATTATGCTCCAGAAATTTCAATTAAAGCCGCGAAAACAAATTGCACCACAAATCAAGAATTTTTTTTATAATCCTGAATCATATCGATTACACTAGAAGCATTGAAGACACATCAATAAACAAGCTATGACCAAAACATAATGTAAAATGATGAACAATTAAGCAAAGAGGAATACAAAGATCACGAAAAGCAAAAAAGGTAGCAAATAAAAACACAAAAATCAACTATGAGTATTAAATCCAATTATACATATCTAGATGACTGGCACTCTAATGAAATCTACACAAACTAAGCAACAAGAATCCCCCTAACCTTCCCAACACATAAGGCTGTAAATGAACCAAGACGTCGTTCGTAAAAGGCTCAGCGTTCAATTCGATAGAGCTCGGCTCGACTCAGTTGATAAATGATTGAACAAAAATTTTGGGCTCGAATTGATAAACGATCAGTTGGTGATTAAGAACAAGCTTGAATTGTTAATAAGAGCTCGTGAATATGTTCATGAACCATCTCAATTTAAGCTCGTGAAACTAGCTCGATTATGATATATAACGTAAAATTTAACTATTTCAAGAGATTAAAAATGTATTAAAAGCGTAACAATTTGATTTACGGGTCAAAATATTATTTTAAGTTCAAAACTCGGCTTCAACTTATAGAAAAAAAATAATATACTTGATTAAAGCTCGATTAAACTCGATTGAACAAAGCTTGATTAAACTCAATTGGACAAAAATTGGCTAAGCTCGAGTCCACCTTGTGATCAGTTTAACCAAGTTCGTGCTTGTTAAAAATTTAACAAAAAAATTTAAATTCAAATTCACATAGAAGATAAAGCTCGGACTATCACCAAAAACAAAGAAAAACTATAACTTGTAAAACAAAGAAAGAAAGAGATAGTATACTCGCAGAATTAGCAAACAGCAAAGTAAACAAATATGCCATTTCTAGATAATCCAAATATTGTACGAATGGAGGAAAAAGATAGTTACAGGCTTGGCTTAGACGGTTGATTTCGATCTAAACGAGTACAAATTAGGGCTTGTAAAATGGAGATATAGGTGACAATGTGAGCGGCAATTTTATTAATTTTTTATACATAACTTGTCACTATTATTCCTTACAAAAGCGCACAAGTTGAAGAAGTCACAAGTCTTGGTAATTTCTTTTTGCCGAACATAAACACAGTTTTTTATCATGTATTTTAACTTACGCCGTGATTTGGGTATTTGATTAATTAAAATTATTTATTTGACATTTGTCATATTTACTTGTTGCATGACATATTCAATATTTACATATTTAGTGACTGACCTATTTAATTTTAGTATATTAAACGCATAAATAACAACATAAAAAATATGAAATATATATTTTATCATTTGGAAAACAAATATAAAAATTGAATACAACAATTCCACATTAGACATCTAAATGGCATAAAACATAATAGAAATGATATTTAAGTCTATATATTCCTAACATCAAATCGTTCCGTCGATGATGAGTATGAATATATATCCCGTGTTACCGGTCAAAACCTCATTCATTACTGATATCCAATTGGTTACTAGGCGGTGGATTATGAAAATAATATATTGGGTGATGGGCTTTTGCCGTGAATATGGGCTTGGCCTGTAGGTTATTCTTTTTTTTAGCATTTTTCGTTGTTTGTTAATTGTTGATTATAGTATGATTTATGTAAGTGAAGAAAATTATTAAAAAATTATATGAACTTTGTTTTACTAAACAAAAACACAAAAAAAAAAAAAACTGTAATGATCATATCAGAATGAAAAATCATCGCAAATTCTCATAAATATTACATCAACTTTTGATGAAAATAAATTAAAACAAAACTTAAAAAAATATCCAAACGTCGTTATAATGTAATGTTTTATCTTCTGTATCCAAAGGAAAACGAGATAAGGCCTTCATCGAAATGAATATTGCATTAGCTGGCAATATGATTATCAGCTGCTTACCTTATACCAACCTCCGAAGCTCATCCAATTATTATATACCTTTCTCACATCTTGATTTTTTTAATTTCCAAATCATTTAATATTAATTAATTAAATAGCCAATGATTATGATAATGAAGGTATACCCTGCCAGCAGCCCAGCGGTCTCACCTGCTGATAGCTTCACTTGATCTATTAATTACTCAATAAATCAAAATATATATATTACAAATTGCAGAAAAATATATTATTGAAGTTAATTTAAAGACAAATATCCATCCCATTAACCAGGTGGATTCAAAGAAAGCCAAAACTCAGTCAATGATTGTCTTGCGTGGGAATTATTTGGCCATATGATATACATGTATAATTGCTAACTAATATTCTGAAACGAATTAATTGATATCCTAATATGCATTGCATATAGGGTAGAGCAAGGACAAAGCCTCAGCTCAGCTAACTATACCAGATGGACCGATGTACCACTATTTGCAGGTCCAGTATAATGAATAAGCAACCCAATAATTGATGAACTATAAAGGAAATATCCCTTTTGATGTACTTAATTTTGGCTAGATTTCATGCCTACCTTTCCCTCTTGAAGTTTGTTACATCGTAAATTAATGTACTCGTAAAGATACATTGAGCTCAATTTTATCTCCGGTCAAATCTTATACTTCAATCAAGATCCAAAAGTTTACTTACCCTATACTATCCTTATAATTTAAGGCATAATGGTTTTTTACTGGAACACAAAATGTTAATGTCACGTTAAAAACAACAGACATAACTCAATTTTTACTGAACAATAGTTATATTGAATGTGTGTTACAATATTTTTTTTTTTTGGAAATTGACTTAACATTGGATAAGATAGGGTTTAAATTCGAGTCTCCGAAAATTTTTTCAAGGCCTCATCACAATTTGCCCGTTAATGAATTGATAGCACGTGGAATTATGATACGTGGGATCCTAGTTTACTTTTTCCCTCGAATGGAAACAAATTAACAGACATTTATATGGGTTACTTGTTGGCAATTTGTTAACAATTATTTTTTAAAGGAAAATGACTCATTCATTTAAGATAAGAAACGTGGCATGGATGAGGCCATCAAAAATTGACAACGCACGAACTAAAAAGAGTAATAACAGCTTACTAGAGCATTATAAATAAGTCAATTGTCAACTGTTAATAAATAATAACAATGTTTAAAACTCAAATCTTTTAACCATGATAAGATTCTCGAACTGAATGTGCCTGAATACAGAAATAAAGAGGCTAAAGAACTTGATTTTCTGATAAAATAAATCATTTGAGTTGGAATAACTGCATTAAAACAATAAACAAACATGATGTCTTTCATGAAAATTGTTGCATTTTATATAAAAAAATATAGATTTGTAGATGTTGGGTATATCTTTAACTTCCACTTTGGAAGATGCAACTTTGAACACTCAATTGGTATATAAACTAATTATATGTAAAAGTATATATTTTAGCTAGTTGGATTTAACTTGTGCATTAATTAATTCAAATCATACTAAAATGTTACACTTAATCAAAACGAGTGCAACTCTAATGGTTCCCCATTTTAAAGAATTTCCCAAAACGGGGAATGAATACGAGGAACGGTCAAATCCAACCATTCCAATATGGTATATTCCTATAGTAGAGTTCCTTATTTTAGGAGATTGAATAAAATATTATTACTTTTTTGGGAATGGAATAAAACAATATAACTTTTTGTTTTTTATTGTTTTTAATTTTTATTTTGTTATTCTTTTTGTTAGTTTAACAATAAAATATTATTATTTTAAAGTGAATATTTGAGAAATAGAAAATGAAAAAGATGGTTGGAGAAAATACATTATAAATCTTGTAAAATGAGATTTGAGGAATGAAAAATGATGAAAATTGGTAACTAGCTCTTGATCTGAAATTCTATGGCACCCAAATGTAAACTCCAGTTATAGTATGATAAAAAAAATGCTTGTAGAATACAAATTTCCACAAGTAACTATTCCGTGAATAGGTTTATTAGGTTCGGAAGTTTAATCCGACAGAGAAAAAGACAATCAACACTCTGTATAATTCAAATTTGCATTTGCATTTGGGTATGAAAATTGTACCTTAATTTATTACGAGTCCTAATATATGTATGCTTTCATATTAACAAACGTACATGCATCTTCAAGAAAACAACCTACAATTACAATTATTTCAAAAAAGAATACCACTTTTTGTATTTGATCCATGTTTCTCATTTCTCCATCAATCATAATGAATAACAAATATTAATCAAGGATTTAAATTTTTCTAATTTAGTTTCCCATGATATTGTACTTTCCGCTTGACAATAGCAAATGTGAAATTCCAAGGCAATGCAACTGAAACAAATACAACAGGAATAATTTGTTGTTTTATCGAAAAGCTCAATTTTTGAAATTTCTTAAGTTACCGTCCCAAAACGTTCTATAAATCAATAATTCCTAATTAATTAATATTAATAGTTAACATTTTATGTAAAGTTACAAAACATGAGACCTTATTGGACCAACACAACGTCTCCCTAAATTATATATAATATTAGCTTTTCAGTGGTAAGTGAATAAAGAATTAAGCAAAACAAAGAGTAAACTAGTTTAGAAACAATGAAGTGGGGTTAAACTTAAAACACATGGTATCATGAGATGAGAATAATACTGCTTCCAATACTGAAACTGAAGCTGAAAAATACATGTGGGTGGGAAGGGGAGAATTCAATTTAATAAAATTGATTGGTTGGTCTGGCTGTGGTCGTAATAGTTAATTAATTCCCATGTGATGGCCTATATATTCCTTATCGTATGGGGCCAGTCAAATTACCGTTTAATCGGGACATTTTGTCCACCCCCGATTTCTTATTTACCTTATTATATATGGACCGGCCGGTGCATGGCCATGATAATCCAGGACTGGTGATTAGTAGAGGCTCAAATTTATTTAGTATGATGCTTTTGAAAAATTTTATCCGTCTATTCAATATAAATAAATTTTATTATTAATTTAAATTGTAAACTTTAAAGGATACTATTTAATCTATTAAAAGATATTTCAATTTTACAAAAAATTTAATCAAATGGACTATGCTATCTGTTTCATTTTTTTTTTCGAAATTTCAAGTACGGCTTGACACCTATGAATCAATTTTACAAATCATGCAATAAAAAATCAAGATGCGCGTATTCAATGATAGCAAACCAGGATTTCAAAGGAAAATGTAAAAGATTTTACAACTAAAAGTGGCAAAAAATTGTGTGCCCACTCTATGTGACGAAATTTTTAGCATTGTGTCACTATGGTAGAGCAAAATAATACAAATTAAATAATAGATTTCAAATGCATCGTTATTTTCTTAACCTGGTAAGAAAAATCAGATGATATCTTAATTTTCGGATCAGATTTTTCCTTAATTTAGTAAAAGTGAACCAGTTAATCGTCTCAATGTGACATATCAAAATCTGATCTGTTTGACTTTTTTATAAGTCATTTTGATTTATCTTTTCCCAGTTAAAAGTTGACACGTGTTGTTATAGAGGTAAAATGTTATATTTTTATCAAGTTTATGAAGTTGATTAAAATTTTTGAAAGTTAAGAGTAACATTCAAACCTTTATTAGTAAGGGAAATGTTGACAAATTTGACCTAAAAAAGATAATGAAATGAAGCAGTAGATAAGGGAATCAATTGAAAACAGAATATATGTCTTTGATTTTAGATAGGGAAAACGGAAATTTGTTGGGAAGTAATATACAAGAATCTTACAATTCGATAACAATATATTTCCAAATCCTTTTCTGTTGTTTTTCTTTAAAAATCAAAGAGCGTCACATGGATTCTTAACTCTTTTTGTGTCACTTTGTTGTATTCCTTTTAAAATTTGAGAAAAAAATAATTTTTATTATACCACTTTTTTTACTTCAAAGTGTTCAATTATTACTCAGTTATTATTATGATTGGTAAAGTAATAACTTGATTCACGGGCGCTTCTTTCAACTTTCCAGTCTTCTCAGTTTTAATTTAATTCAAGATCCCCTAATTTTGTGCTGTTAGAGAAATAATAATGGTTATGGTGTTGACTATTCACTCGTTTATATTGGTGGGTCCTCTTCTAATGTTCACAGTTTTTGTTTAATTAAGTCAAACTCAGAAAAGTAAGTATATCTAATGGTTGGGATCTGGTTGTTCTGATTAATGATTGATGTGATTGGATTAATTTTTTCTTCTTTTGCAATAAAGGAACCTAGAAATGTCGGGTGAAATTTGGAAGGCAATTGATAAAGCTGAATTTACGCTTAAAATCCAAAATCCAATCATGCTAAGTTAATTTCTTTACTTTGCTTTTACAAGAAGCTTTCCTTTTCACTCCATTTAATTTTGCACCCTCACTCTCACGTGATCTGCTGTTCCTAGATCGCTTTAACTCTGGCTTTATTTTTTGAGATTGCACTTTATAGTTTTTTTTTCTCCTATCTTCTGTTCACATGATCATCATTTGTTGGTATTTTTGTTTCTTAATTAATGATTAATAGCTTCAGATTTTATTAATAGAGGGTATCTTTTGCTTTTCATATTTCACCGTTATATAATTATTGTTTGGCCATTATTGACTATATGCTTTTTACTGAAAAAAATGATCTTGGTGTTAAAAATAATGAATTTACCCTTAAATTTATAGTTTATAGGACTAATATAGTATGAATACTGAGTTTGATGATGATTTTTCATTCCGCTCAACAACTGGAGTCAAATTTGTTCAAAATTACTAATACTATACTAGTATATATTAAGAAAGTGAAACATGTGAAGTGACACATATATTTTAGAATACTATGTTTCATTACAAAACATGTATCCTATTAATTAAAAATTAGAATACATGTAATGCATTGGAGCAGAGCAATCTAGAATATCCGACTCTACGTAAAAAACTTTGTGTGAAGTAAAGCCAGTTACATACAAACATTAATTATTATTTTCTTAATAGCACACAATTCAATACATAAATAAAAGAAGTAATGCATCATTATCCCTTCAAATGGGTTCAGAAAACAGGGTACAAAATATCCAATTATCCTCCTTAACTTGATGAAACCGAATCACTTACCATCTTCACGCTGACATGTCACATGACGTGGCTAGTGCTGAATGGTGAAGAATCAGGCAAGTAAGGTAATTTATAAAGAATAAAAGACAAAAAAAAAATATTTATTCATTTAATGTTTTTCTATCTCCCTTCTCTTCTCCGGCCACAACCGCGCTCAACAACCGGCGGGCTAATCGCCATTTCCCTCCATTCTCCCTCCTCTCGTCGTTCTCTCTTAAATCTCCCTTTCTCCATCTCCTTTGTTTCTTTCCCCTTTCTCTATTAACAAAAGAAACAACAATTCTTAATTTTTGGATTTATTTTACCTTTACTTTTCTGGTTTCTTCTTCTTCATTTTGGTCTTAATTGCTTCAGTTTTATGGAGTTAACCCTTGATTTCGAAACCCATCAACTAGTCCCTCTATACAATTTTGAATTCGTCGTTGCGTTCTCCTCCTCCGCCCATATCTGAAATCCTCGATGAAACGCACGACCTTTCGTTTTCTCAAGCTTCGACATTCCACAACCCAAAATTGTTTATCTTTTCCCCAAATTATCATTTACCAATTGAAGAACTTAACTGGTTATATTACATATACGTGAGATTTCATTCGATAAAGCTTGAAATTATGAAATTGAGTTGGGAGTTTGGCGATTCTATGCATGAGTTTCAATTACACGGGGTTGCCAGAGATGGGATACGAGGGCTGTGTTCAGAGAATAAAGAATTTTTATTTTCTTAAAAAATATTATCACGAATCGAAGCTTCATTTGCTTGACTTTTCAAAATTCGACACATGATGCGAGCGTAACTCACTCTTTAACATGTGATTGGGTCGATTCGAGAAGGTTAAGTGGTTCATTTGTATCAGGTTAAGGAGGGTTGCTGATAATTTTTTAAGTTTGATTGACATTCGATTTTCTAAAACAAATAGAAGAATGTAATGATGCAATAAGCATAAATAAAAATCTAAACTTAAGTAACTTCATAACATGGAGTGTAAGGACTATGAACATGGTAGAAATTTCATGGATGATACGTTCTTGATGATATTAGTTAGAAGCATGTTGTTGTCGAAACGTTTTACCCATAAAATTACCTTTTATTTAGAAATTATTTTTTTAATTGCATACCCTTAATAATTGAAGATTTATGAGAAAAAAACTTTGCTCATACTAACAAAAATAAATTCATATTTATTTTTAATTTATAGGAGTACTTTTCTTGCTTGTTGGTTGGTAATATTTTTAGTTTGTTGTACTTTAAATGTTGTTGGAATTGTTTTTATTTTATCGATTCGAAATTAGATCCTTACTCAAAAAAATATAACTAGAATCTAATGTAGATTTATAACTGTTCAACATCAAATTCAAAACTTTATTACATTTTAAATAAAAATGCCTTAATCTGAAAATGAATAAATACAAAAAAAATAATAGAAAAGAAGAAATAGAGATAGAAGAGGGATATGTATAGAGAAACAGGTCACGTGGACTCTGGCATGCAGGTATGTAGAAAACAAGAGTAGAGCACATTACGAAACAAATGCATGAATTAGAGCAAAGGTGGATATGAACGAACCCACCACTATAATTTGGCTAAATGTCTGTGTAATATGAACATGTGGGTCATCTTATTTCCCAGTTTTTAAGTTCTAACCGACCTATGCGCCATTTACCAAAGAACCATATCCTCTTCTTGCAGCCAAATCAATTGTGGGGAACTTCATTTTTCATTAATTTTTAAAAAACATGAGTTCAATGTACTCGTCCATTGATTTCAAATCCCAACGAAAATTAGGACTTGGGAGTTGTATCTGTGATTAAGTTTGTGAGAAGGAAGTTTTTTTTTTTTTTTGACTGAAAGCAAAAATACCATGTTTGAATTAGTAGAGTGTAATATTTAGTTTGGGTTGGTTTGAAAGCCGGCCGGCATCCCTCATGATGCCCCATGTGTCCACATGATCTATTCCCACCTCTCTCCCTCCTCAAAAATTATTGATTACAATTGCCTTCTCCTGGTGTTATCTATCACTATCCTTTTTCTTATATCTGACGTTAAAATAAAATACATTTTACATATCTAGCTTTTCTTAAAAAAAACACTTCATTAGTTATAGCTTATAACTTATAAGATATTTGTTATAAAACATATAATCAGAAGACTTGGGAAGATTATATTAAGGACCTGGTTTAAAGGATCGGATACATGCATGTCATGTGTCTTTAAAATCAATTTATATTTGTACTTTTCTATTATTATATTCATTTTTGGGACACATGTCAGGTATGCATGAATCCGGTCCTTAATATAATTTCCCGAAGACTTGATATTCATCAATTTTGAATAATCATATTTGTTTTAAAATACGGTTGAGCCGTACAAAATATTCAAAACTTAATTTTGATGAAAATGTTGTTTTATGAAATATAAATTTTACAGATTTAAAAATATCTATTTAAAATACTTTGTTGAATTTTTAAAATGTATATTTGATAATAAATATAAATTATTTTTTATATTTTATATATTAATCGTTACCTTCCTTACTTTATTTATTGTTTGAGTGGTAATAATATTTATTAAAAAATATAGTTAAAATAATTACAAAACCTAAAATTTGTGTGGCAACTTTAGATCGTATGATGTTCTTCAGGTACATCAAAGTATGATACAACATGTTTGTTTAATAATTTTTGTTTGGATGTGTTTTTTTTTTTAAATTTAATTTAATTTGATGGAAAAACATGAAAAATTGGCTAATTCACATTTCTTACAACAATGAAAAATCATATCATAGAAAACCATGAAAAGTGTCATGTGAACCAAACAACAGGCTAAAATTGTACTCCTTATTTTGGTATCAATGATAATATCCTATTTAATAAAAGTAAAAACAAGAAAAAAAAACTAAAATGGAAAACCCCACCGCACAGCCTCCGACTTTCTAACCAGTATATATATCCATTCTTGATTACACCTTTCGGAGTGCGACTTCCAACGACCATCTCCCACACCGCCTCCCATCTATTTCTGCCGCCAAATCCATCGACGTACGTCTCCGTCGCCGCCAAATTTACCATATTTAAAACTCAATGCACCTTTGAACAAAGACCAACACAAATCACAATGTCTCTCCACAAAAGATCTTCTCCGTCTTCTTCTCCATCTTCTACAACTGTCGCTACCAATGATCTCCGGCAGCGAGTCATTACCTGCCTCAACAAGCTCTCTGACCGCGACACTTTTGGTGGCGCCACCACTGAACTCGAATCGATAGCTAGAACCTTGACTCATGATTCCTTCTCCCCTTTCCTCAATTGCATTTACAACACAGATTCTTCCTCTAAATCTCCTGTTCGCAAGCAATGTGTTAATCTCTTGACCCTCCTTTCTAATTCACACGGCAACTCTCTTTCTCCTTTCGTCTTTAAGATGATCTCCACTCTCACTCGTCGACTCAGGGACCCCGACTCCGCCGTTCGATCCGCTTGTGTTGAGGCCACCGCTGCTATGTCGTCGCAGATCACCAAGCCGCCGTTTTCTACCATGTCTAAGCCACTTATCGAGCTGTTGACTCTTGACCAGGATTTTAATGCTCAGATCGGTGCCGCACTGTGTTTAGCGGCTGCTATAGAGGCCGCGCCGGAGCCTGAGTTGGAGCAACTGAGAAAGGTTTTGCCGAGGCTAGGGAAATTGATGAAATGCGAGGGATTTAAAGCCAAGGCAGGAATATTGAGTGTGATTCGGAGTATCGTTGGCGCTGGTGGAGCGTCGAATAAGATCGTGTTGGATTGGTTGGTGCCTTTTTTGGTGGAATTTCTTAGTCATGAAGATTGGGCGGCGAGAAAGGCAGCGGCGGAGGCGTTAGGAAAGGTAGCCTTAGTGGAGAAGGAGTTAGCAAAGGAACATAAAGCTGCGTGCCTGAGTTCTTTGGAGAGCAAGAGGTTTGATAAGGTGCGTTCTTCGTTTTCTAAGATAAACGGAAAAGGAAAGAAAACTCGTTTTCCTATTGCTCACAGAGCAGCTTCAGATTCGTATTATTGATCATAAATTTTGGCCTAACACCATATCCTTGACACAGGTTAAGGCAGTTCGAGAGACTATGAACTGTAGCTTGGAATTATGGAAGGAAGTTTCTTCTACTTCTAAGGAAGCTCCGACGCCATCTCAATCTAAATCTTCTTCAACAGGTATAAAATTGTCTCTGTTATTTTTCTTGCTTTTAATCAAGTTTATTAAACTGTAAATTGGAAAGATAGTTAATTACGTCTCTAGATATGCCAAGGTAGTTCACTACTTGCTCTATCTCCTTACAATAGAGTTTATTCGTTTTAAAATGTTTGTATCTTTCATGTGAATTGTACTTTTCCTCATGAATAATTGAAGTCCTGTTTGAGAAATTGGACCAATTTCATAATATAGTTCATTTATGCTTATCTTGGATATTGGTTTGGGACCAGATGATTCTATCGGTGAAAACTTCCATTGTGCTTCTGCTAATCGCCACGAGGTTGGTTTAAAATCTCCTTTAGCGAAGAAAACAGTCCCAGGAAACAGGTCCCCCCCATCCAATACTTGGGGTGTGACCACTGCCAGAAAACAAAGCCCTGTAAAGAGTATCATTGACAATTCAAAGACAGCAATGTCTCACAAAATGGACCACAAGAAAACTTCTAAATGGAAAATAGAAGTTGCTTTGCCACATGACGGGGGCAGTGGCGAAGATACAAGGGAATCAGGCGAGGATGTGACCAATGAGAAATGTTGGCCTGAGACTAAATATGTCCTCTTCAGTAATGTCCGAGAGGATAAACTGAAAAAACCTGGTGGTTTGAGGTCTGGTTCAAGAGTGGTTCCATGCAATGATGATGAAATTTGCTACAAGAATGATGCTGGGTTTCACATCTCTACTGAAGAATTTTTGGAGAACCAGGATCTATCTATGATTCGTCAACAACTTATGCAGATTGAAGACCAGCAATCGAACCTCTTTCAGCTTCTTCAGGTACATTTCGGGTTATTTCTTCTCTTTTCATTTCTTCATTACTGGTAGTAGTTAATACATAGTTTTTAAATTAATGATGCATGTTGAAATGCAATGTTATGTTAGCATGTCTTTTTAACTCCACTCATATATTTTCGACCCTTTATAGTAGCAATTCCTTTGTCAGTATCGATGATCATTCCATTGCTATGTTTTTACATCTCATACATTTTGAAGAATAAACTAATGTTTGGCATGTCTTGGGAACTTCAGAGTCTTTATTTTCAACCCTCTTCAGATAGCAACGCCTCCTTCAGCACTGATAATCTTTGTTTTGCCAATAATTTTCATAATGTATCTGAATAACTGGAATATCATTGCTGAAAGTGTTTGGACCATTTTACTGACTTTACTTATCTTGGTTTCGACTCGTATAGAGATTTATTGGGAGCTCTCAGCATGGAATAACCTCTCTGGAGACACGAGTTAATGGGCTGGAGATGGCATTGGATGAAATTTCATATGACTTGGCTCTATCAAGTGGAAAAATCCCTAATTCTGACTTTGCAGATAAAACATGCTGCAAACTGCCTGGGGCAGAATTCTTGAGTTCTAAGTTGTGGAGGAGAACAGAAGGTCGTTATCGTACTCCTAGATTTTCTTTGAGTGGAGGCATCCAACCAATGCATGATATAAGAAACGTGAATGACAAAGACGGCAGTGCTGAAGTGGTATATAATGGCAATAACCATAGAAGAATTCAGCATCAAAACAGGGATAGGTTCATGATGAGTTCGCCCGCTGAATTCCCAGGTGCTGGAAGGAGGAGTTCTGATTTATATTCAAGTCAAATGAAAAATAACAGAACCCAAGATAATGGACAAGTTCAGATTGCCAATGGGATTCCTGAATCATCATCGGCATCCCGTACAACGTCAGTGATTTAGTAAGCAGGTTATTACATTTTCATCTTTCTTTTTCCTTATTGTCCTTTTTCTTCGTAAACCCACTAAAGCCCGTTAAATAACTGAATTTGAAGCTTATATCATGTTTCGATGGTAAATCTATGATGAATTAAGCATTGCAAAATCTTCTCATGGATACGCGTTGTAAATTTGCTCTATAGTTGGGCATCAAAGCTGAATCTTATTATATTGGGGTTTCTTGGTTTTATACATCAATCTTCACAATCATCTTTTCTATGTTATCAGATCGTCCGTGTAATCAAAGTAGTAGCAGAAGTTGGCCAAATTCAACCCAAGAACAGGCATAATTTCTTGTCGAAACTATTAGCAGCTACAAAACTAAACCACTCGCTTGGTTTTATTTGTCTAAAGCATAAATGCAAATATGATGCTGCCTTCTCATTGATTAGTTGAGACAAGTGCTATATTTATTCATGTAAGTTATTTTTTGGCCACAGCATGACCATCAGAGAGCAAGTTATGTGTACAGAGATAAGCCTCCACTTCTCACCATTTTCGTTGCTTGTTATACTTAATCTGTAGTGCTGAGTAAAGCGTTCATATTGCTGGAGATTTCTTATCACCTCAGCTTGTCATATACTAGTGCAACCAATAGCAGTAAATTGTAGAAATGGTTGGGTTTATTTATTGAAGTATT
>CATIWQ010068644.1:0-35300 GCA_949673415.1 Euphorbia schlechtendalii | reverse complement strand
AATTGTATAAATTCGTTTAACAAAATAATTGCTCTTGTTTATTGTTCCTTTTTCCCGAACATCTTGTGTTGGTTGTTGTATGCAGGTATGGATTTCCATGAATTGCTAGATATACCGCAGGGAGATCGGCGCAAGTATCATGATGATGTTACTGTTATGGTGATATCTCTGGAAGGAAGAATCTGGAAGTCATCAGGGAAATATCTTTGAAATTTTGGTAAAATAGCGGTGTCTCAAGAATTGAGTAGCGGTATGAAAGTGAGAGTGAAGATGGAAGCTTCAACTGTCGTGTTTAGCCATATGGGTAACAGTATTAAAGTTGGAAGGAAGCATGAACCATTTGATAATGGATCATGCGTTTAATTATAAGAGAGGGTGGTATTGGTATACATAGTTAAGCGTAACTGGGAAGCATGGATATATTAGGCAAAGACTAATGCTAGGTAGCCTTGAATAGTCAAGTAGATAGGTCTCGAAGATCAAACCATTGGCATTGGGAAATTTAAGTGCAAAAGGTGGGTCTTGATCTTTCTTTTTTGGCACTAGGCTGATTTCTGTTAGTTCATCTTGCACAGAATTGGGGACTTGTTTTGCCATTGCAACTTCTTTCTTTTTTTATTTCGGAAAAAAAGGAGCAAAAAATCAGGGGTGGGGGTGGGATATGGTTCTTTTGTAATAGGGTTGGGGGGTATACTGAACCGGATCATTTCGAAATGCGGAAGTGAGCTCTGTAATTTTGATGGTGAGTTTTCACCAATGCGGTTTAAATGAATTGAATTTTTGTAATTCAACTATTGTCTTGTGTTTTCGCTTTGATTCACGAAATGGATTATGATGAAATATGATGTTTTGTCCGAAAAGAAAAAGGCAATAATTTAGGAACTGGCCCTTGTCAAATGCAAGAAAACAGTTGTTTAATCTTTTCGTTTTTAAATACAATTAGAGAATTAAGAAGCAAAAAAGAAGGAAAATAGCAGACAACCAGGTCAAAGAATTTGGATTACTAAATTGAGGGACAAGGAAGCTTGTTTTTCGAAATGTTGATATGACATGTATGGCGAATCTCATTGACTAATACAAAAACGTAACGAATCTTTCACTTTTTCTGCATCACGAAAGAACCAAACTTGCACAATTTCACTGTTGGAGAATGAACGAATCTATCAGTCTTTCTGTGATCATCTCGGATTTCGTAATATCATTCATGTGGGTATGGTCTGAGATCATTAAGAAAATAGTTTTGCATCGCGTTTTGGGATTAGGGCACGATCCCATTTCCGAGGTCATAAAATGCGCTCTCTCTGTACTCAATATGTTCCTCTTCGCATTACTGTATAACATAACTAAAGGTGGCTCCTATAATCCTCTCACAATTCTCGCTTCTGCCATCTCCGGTGATTTCAATCGTTTTCTCCTCTCCGTTGGGGCTAGAATTCCCGCCCAGGTTTTTATTCTTTGCCCTTTCCTAGTGCTTTTTTCAACAAATTAGATGAATTAGTGGACTAATGATTTCATAACCCTGACTGCGTAGTAGGTCTCTTTTTTCGCCAGTTTTCACGCTCTTTAGAATTATGCGTTCTTCTATGGGGTCTAGGCGAGTAATAGATTATAATTGATTGTTACCTAGTCTGCAATTGTGCAGAAATCCTTGTGCAGCCTATCTCCGATAGCTTAATTACTGGAACCTACAGATATCAGGAAAGATACTAGGCGACTATTTGATTTATTACTGTGTAAGATATCATAGAGTGACTGCTAGCTCACATAGATATGCTCATTTAGCTAGATTTAGATAGGAAGCTCATTTATGGTGCCTGCGCTGCTACTTCATTTTTTCTGTGTTATTTTATGTCTGACGCAGTTGTAAAATCAGCTTTGAATGTGCATTATTTTACCTTGCTAAGAGAACTTCCAATGGTTCTTCTTTTTTGGGAGATCCTTTAAATGAGGAATAAATACGGGGAATGGTTAAGTTCAATCATTTCTCATACAGTATATTTCCATAGGGAATCCTGTTTTGGAGAATAGTTATTATATTAATATTTTTTTCTAATTTTGATTTAATTTAATATGTTTAATATTTTTTTAGTTATTGAAAATAGATTTGATGTAAATAAATTAATATAATAATAATAAAATATTATTACTTTATTGGAATCTGAAATGGGGAATTGAAAATGAGGAAGATTGTTGGAATAATAACACTGTAGATCCTGCAAAATGGAATTTGGGAAATGGAAAATGAGGAAAATGGTTGGACATGTTCTAAGTTGTTCATTGTGCTAGTAGTGTTTTCTGTGCTTTAAGACCGACAAATCTTTTTGGTCAAGAAAAATTGGGATTGATGTGTGTCATACTTGATTTATCATTCTAAAGTTCTTGCTTTCTTATTAAGTAAGCATTGATTAGTATGTTTTTCTGTCAAAAATGTAATCTTGTTAGTTACTTCAATAATTAAAAGGAATATAATAACTGTGACATAATCAATATATCATGTAAAACTTTTAACTGCCTTTCTATGATACTATCTTTTGTTTTGCCCTCTCTTAATTACAGTAATAACAGGATGAGAAAATGTGATGGAAAATATTGATTAATAATGATCTCTGCAATCTTAAGTTAAAATGCCTTGGCAATTTTTTTGACCTCACAGGTACTTGGATCAATCGCGGGAGTTCGGTACATTATTGAGACCGTCCCGGAATTAGCATCCGGGCCAAGCCTGGCAGTCGACATCCAGCGAGGAGCACTTACTGAAGGATTACTGGCTTTTGCCATTGCTATAGTCTATCTTACTCTTACACGAAATTTGTCCGGGAGTTTCTTCAGGAAGAATTGGATCGCAAGCCTCTCTAAAATAGCCCTTCAGATACTTGGCTCTGATCTAACTGGCGGTGCTATGAACCCAGCAGCAGTATGTCCATTTCAAAATAAATCATTTAGGGCAGCCAAAGTATTGGAAAGAGAGACTAATTAAATTTTTTTAAAACATTGTAGGTAATGGGATGGGCTTATGCACGCGGGGAACATATAACCAAGGAGCATATAATAGTATACTGGGTTGCCCCATTTCAAGCAACTTTTGTGGCTGTATGGACCTTCAAGTTGCTTGTACCTCCAAAAAAGGAAGAAAAGGGCAAATCCGATTGAACAAATTCCTAATGTTTGGGTTAATACGAAGTCTCTGAATTTCGGAGAACAATTGAGAAATTAACTTGTCTTTGATTGTAAAGTTGATTCTTTTCTTACATTCTTAGTTGTATTTGGTTGCATTCTTTTAACTTTCTTATAAATGCCAAATATGGAACCAGAGGGTTGGCTTGGAAAGTGTAACGAATTTATTGGATCAACAAAAAAATGGGAATCATAAAAGGAAGTGCCTGAAACCTTGAATCATTTTCAGGAAACATAAACAGCCTCAGCCTTAACAAATTTGAGTAGTCTTTTCATATCTTTACAAGGGGATCTCACCAATAATACACATACCCAACTTATAAACAAATCTTAAATACTAATTAAATTTTAACCTTTCCACAATTTTAGAACCCATCCACAAAATATAACAGTCTATAACCAAAAAATTATTTCATTTCTCCACCGAAACAAAGTATTCAACTGTTTCTTTGCTCCATCACAACAAAACTTGAGATAAACAAACCTTGAACACTTCAACTTCACTTCCGCCATATAATTTTACCGTTGCGTAGCATAGCAGCCACGAGGTGAACAATGACTATCCAAATCCTAACCCGAAATATCGATTTCCTTGCCATGATCATCATCTTGGATATTTCTCTTTAACCTTCTTAACCATATGTTGTAATCGATAGGATATGGCGTCCCACACAGACTATCCACATAATCAGCAAACGCTTTTAACACAGTGGACACATCACCGACCTTCTGCTGAATCAATCTCCTGGACCAAGACGTCTCTCGCCATTGCAGAGCCCCCTCCACCGAATCCAAATCAGGCAATGGCCCCCCGCATGCAAAATAAAGCATATAAACCAGGCTTTCCGCATCTGAAGCTGAACACAACTTCCCCTCTTGCAAAGCATAAGTCGAAGAATAATGAAGATTCATGGCAGGTCGATCTCTGTCTTCGAGAATCGCATGACCCCAGCCAATGAGGACAAAGTAAGGATTCCTTGAACCAGACCTCACACAAATAACATTCTCTGGCCTTATATCTCCATGCCTGATCCCAGCAGAGGATGCAATAGCAAGTGCAGCCATGCAATCATGACAGCACCTAATAGCCTCATCTATACCGAATTTTCCTGCACTTACCATATCCGAAACTTTCTCACCAACTGGAGTGGTCACGAGAATCGGGGTCCCGCACCAAGGGTGTTCACAATTTCTGCTGGAGCTAGGTTTCCGACATTGACCTGGGTGAATAATCCTGCCAGAAGCACTCAATTGTGGTAGATATTTGCTAGAGAGGCCTTTCTGCCTCATGATTGTCAATATTTTAGCTTGTCTCTGTACTTGGTACCATAAATTCATGTCTTCCCATGCTGGCTCCAGTTGTGAAGGATGGGAACCGACGTAAAGAAACAGCGACTTCCCTGGATCTTCAACTGGTGATGCAATGTAATATCGGTGTTCACCATTACTCTGGATATCCTTAATCTGATAACCCCTTTGCTGGTCTGAATCCTCCAACCATAGCACAGATCCCACTTCCAGTTTCATGATTAAACTTTCAGACTCAATTTTGGCCGATTCATCCTGAACTTCGACGATTTCAGGAGAAACACTGTGCTGCTGAAACCTGAATATACCATTTTCGTTGAGTCTAATATCCCCCAACTGTCTTTCCACTCTCCTTGTTTGGAGGCGTGAACTGTGATCAGCAGCTAAATCCTCGATCGAGTGCTTTGGCGTCCCTGCAAATTGCATAATGCTGTAGAAGGTTGCAAACAGAACCTGTAAAGAACCAAGATCTCCCCAATTGGCATTTCCTAGCTTGTTCCAGATTCTATCGACTGGTGATACAAAGATTGTAGCATGTTCTTTTATCCAGTCTGCCGAACACTCATAAACATTGTTCACATCAAAATCCATCTTATTTACATCTCCTTCAAGTTTTACCACCCTGCCATACTGAGAATCGACAAGAAGAACAAACACACTGTTTGAATTCTCACAAACACTGAATCTACTCGAGGTTCTTGACAGAAGCATGCGTAGGGCATAAAAGAGAGCCTCACCTAAAACAGATAGTGAAGGCTGCTGATTACTTCCTGCGGAAAGGCTTCTAATTTCAGGCCTTAGAAGTGCCAATTCGAGAATTTGGTCCCATTTTCCATGAGGATGTCGCGGGTTGTTCACTAGTATGCCAGTGGCACAAAGTCCAGCAAGCTTTCCGCTAGCAATTGCTTTCTCAGCTTGGTAGAATTTCAGGTTTGGATCATACAAACACGCAACTGAGAAAGGCAAAGGACCGTCCTGACCCCAAAATGCCTCCCATAAACCCTTGATACTGGCGTGTAAAAAATCTTCGATAGCGAGGTAAGCACTTGCTTCTGCTGCATCAGATGTTGAGCCACAGACAGCATTTGGCATCCGAATCAGTTGCTGGAATGAAACCCCTTCCAATGCAAAGTCAAACTTTTGCAGTTCTACCAACTCAAAAGGCACCTCAAAAACTTTTTCTGTAACTGAGTTTTCAAATATGGATTCAAACCATTCCTCGAGTTTAGAAGTGAAAATCTCACTTTCCAAAAATCTATTAAGAAACTCTTTGCGGTAACGAGACTTGCTAGATGATACACTAGACCTCTTAGTACCAGACCCTACAGATTCTTGGTCTGGCGATCCACCTGTCAAAATTAGAAATTCTCAATACCTCAAGTGATAATATTTATGTTTGGCAAAACCAAATGAGTAAAATCCATGAATCAGTGAAATTGAGAACTTGAGAAGGTTGAAAAATTGAACTAAAGCCAAAATTCCTAAAAAGGAATTAGTTGATCCAACTAAATTTACACACTCAAAGCCTCAGCAAGTTTATTTAACAGCGAAATGAACACAATCAAGTAGCAGAAAAGTAGACCAATGTGATTAATCTAACATAATGAAGCAGAAACAGTTAAATTATGCAGCTTTAAACCAAAATAATGAAAAATTAAGAAAAAACCTGAATTAATTCCCATTGAGATTGAACCTTGAAGGAGCTATGTACAAGTTGGTCTTGTCTAACAAAACAGAAAGCAAGAAGATGAAGAAAAGAATTTGATGGCCAGATTTGGAAAGGAAAACCGAAGAGAGACGATTGAGAAGGAGAGACGATTGAGAAGGAGAGTTGGGAAAGGGATAAATTTAAACTCATAATGACGATTTTGCCCCCTTAAACCCAAACATCTCCGTCCAACTTTATATACTCCGTCAAAGAGCATGTTCTTTTTATTTGCTTCTAACGTGCTCTTTGACGATCCTGCCCTTTTTAAGCTAACATTTCCCAACGGATGCATTGATCATATTCATAATTGTAATTTTATTTGGGTTGAAATTTGTTTGTTTCAAATTTTGGAGAATAATTAGGTTAATTCTGAATAAAGTTAATTTTATGGCAAAATTACTTGTGGATACAATGCCTGTATCAAGCTCCCTGACTTAATGCAGGGATAAAAAAATTATATTAAATTTAAATATTTTGTTTGGTAATATATTTATTTTAAATAAAATATTTTTTGATGGAATTCAAAATATAAATTTTAAGTACAAATATTAATTTAATAAAATTCTGATTTATAACTTGATTAAACATTAATCTATGATTTCATATGACTTGAATAAGCAACATAACACAAAGCTTCCAATATAAAAAATGCATTAAAAAACTCTTAACAGACAGAATGGCATGAACCCAAATCAAAATCTGCAATAAAGATACTAGCTTTTGAAGTGATACATAAATTTGAAATGATACAAGTAATTTTTGATACAGCAGCTACATTACAAAACTGCAAGACTTGGCATCTTAAAAACTTTCTTCTACAGATTGATTGAGCTCTTATGCAGTAACAGGAGATGGACTCTTTGATCTTACCCAATTTACCAAATCATCCCGAGTTGCAGTAAAGCGGCCAGCTCGTTCTTCGCTCTGTCTAAACGGTGCAGCGAGTTTTTCGATATGGGAGGCAAAGGCATTGGCTAATCCCTGAGAGAACTTGTGACTTCCTGTGCCTGTGTGAGCCGAGAAAACCTCAGGCAACGCATCGTTTCGCTCCACAAATTTCGTCAAAGTCCCCAGCCACTCCTCCAGGGCAGTATAGGCAGCGCCAACAGACAGCGATCGAACATCCAAACTCCATTCATTGGCCGTTTTGTTGTGTAAATCTGGATATAATCCATAAAGGGTTCCCAGATAGAGCAGCTCATGCGCTCTGCTATGAAGATTTCTGTTACGACAGACATCAATCAAGCAGTTACAAAATGGCCTTCGCGCTTCGACTGCAGTGTTCCCCATAACAGACTTGAACTCCTCCTTAAGAGTCTCGAAGCTAAAGTTTTCATCTTTAATCAACTTCACGAGTGCAACCAGTCTCGGGTTTGCTTGCTCCAAACAAGCAAGTACCTTTTCGACATCCTCGTTCTTCTCGCAAAGCGACACAACGGATAGCAAACACCCACAGAGCTTATCATCGGGTTTAACCCCCTTTTCAACCGCAAAGTTGAAAACTTTAACCAAGTCGTCGATTCTCCTCGCTTTACCAAGGCACTGAATCAAACAAGTGCAACCCATTACATTAAGATGATTACCATGCTTTGACATCTCTTCAAATATCGCCATTGCCTTGTTAGCATTCCCACCACTACCATATATATTCAGCATGGCGGTGTAGCTCCAACTATCAGGCCTACAATGCTCCGATCTCTTCATATCTTCGAACAACTTCTCAGCCTCTTCCTCTAAACCGAGATCAGCGCACATGCTCAGCAATGTATTGTACAAAATGAAATCTATTGGCCAGTTATTCGACCTCATTTGGTTCCACAAAGCCATTGCATCCTTAGCCCACCTAGCCTTGCCATAAATCTTGATTAGTGCTGTTAGTGTTTTCTCATTTGGGGTTAGGCCTAAACCAACCATCTCCTCAAACAAACTCCTAGCTAAGCCGGGCTTTCCTGCCTTACCCATTGCTTCTAGCAATGTATTGTACACAACTAGGTTTGATTGTACACCTACAGATTCCATTTCTTCCAAAACATACCTAATCCCATCATAATCCCCAGCTTCACCAAACATCTTAGCCAATACAGAGAATGTGATTGGGTCAGGTTTCCAACCACTGGCTATCCCTCTTTCGTACAAACTTAAAACCTCCTCTACTTTACCCAATTTAGCATAAACATCTAAAACAGCAGAGTAAGTAACCTCATCAGGCATCAAACCAGTTTTATACATTCTCTCAAACCACTCCAAAGCCTTATCAAACATATAACATCTCTTAGCACAACTTATGATGGTTGAATATGTAATGTTATCAAGCTCAATTTCATTGCTTACCATCTCATTAGCAAGCTTCTCAATGAGCTCAAACTGCTTCCCAAACCTCAAAGACTTCATGGTGACATTGTAGAATATAGTCTCCATAGGAAACAACTTCTGGGTATTGATCCAATTAAAGAAAAGATAAGCCTTTTCCCATGGTTTCAAGCTGTTAAGTACGAAAAGGGAATTATCTCTATCAAGAGGATAAGGTGTTTGTTCAAGAAGAGAAATGAAAGCAGATTCAGTAGAATCACAATCATTAAGCTTCTTAGCAAATAGTCTGAGTTCCCTAATTTTGGGATTGAGGGTGTAAGCGGGCCTCTTTTGCCTCTGAAGAGAAAGAACAGACCTTTTAGGTCTAGCAGGGTTAACCCAAGTGGACTTAGGTTTGGATAACAGATTGGTTTGTGGGGAAGGTAGCGTTGTTGAAGAGAGAGGCTTGAGTTGCTCGGATAAAGAAGGGTTTTGGGGGGTAGAGGATTCTGTGGGATTTCGAGTTTTTCTGGGAGAATTGCAACAAATTTCGAGTCTTTTTTTGGTAGGAAGCTGCCTGATTGATACAGGGAAGAAAATAGGTATTCTTTTATTAGATTGTTGAACTGTAAAATGGAATTCTGGAGCTGCAGAGAGATTGGCAGCCATGGCGGAGCGAGAAGAGAGGCGAAATGCAAATATCTGTGTGTTAATTACTGTTGCCTTATCTGAAAAAGTTGAATAAACCATTTTTTTCAGTGTTGATAACTTTCAAGCCCAAAATAAGTTTTATGGGCTTTGTTTGGGTTTTAAATGAGTATATGGGCCTGGTCCTGGGCTACTCTACATTTTGATTATAAGTCAGAATCATGCTTGAGCTTCAGTATTACTACTAATTTCAAGGGCAAGTTTCACCGAGTTTTTTCAAATTATTTTTTTTTAAAAAAAGTTATTTTCAAGTTTTTATACAAGTAATGGAGTTAATTTTTGAAAAAACAAGTCAGAAAGTTTTTAATTAAATAATTTGAATGATCAAAATGTGTTGTTCAAAATCTAAATATGTAATTCAATAAAAATTTGTGAACGTAATTTATTGAAACTACAATTTAAAATTCATTTCAAAACATAAACAATGTGTATTATGAAACACCAAAGAGGCCTTAGTCACATTAAACATAACTAACCAACTTAGCCAACTAGTAATTCTTCTTTTCCAAGTTATTATATTAAAATTCGTTTCATAGCATAAACAATGTGCATTATAAAGTTACACTTTAAGAAACATGCCATGATCAATTAAGATTGACTTAAACATATCATTTTTTGCCTGCTTAAAATTTTCCAATTATAAATTTTTTTTGAGTAAAATAGTTGGAAATTACCATGTGAATAGGACTAAAAATTTTAAGAATAAAATAATTGAGATAACATGAAATAATAAATGTGAATCATAATAATAGTAGAGTTCGCTAGATGCATTAACAAAGGACAAATGTTAATGACTTAATTAAGCAAATCTAAACATTGATAATATCACTAAATACTGTCGGGACATGTCTCATACACCATAAACTTACACATTATTAAATTAATTAATGTTAGTATAAAACAACAAAAAAGTGAACTTAAGAATGCTGATTACAGCACACATTTTTGTTTATTACGTCACACTACTATTATATTCTAATGGAAGAATTATGTAAATTTATTTATTCTTTAATGTTTGATTACTACTGGCTACTTTTTTTTTTTCGCGTTTGCATTTTCTACTGATAACTAATATTATTTGGGATATATTTCGAATCAATATTATATAGCCCTTCATATAAATGTATTTAACGAGAATTAAACATGTAAATTATCTCACTTATCAAATTTTAGTTATCAATTGAATTGTGTTTTATAGATTATAATCCTTATAATATTACTCAAATTAATTTATGTCGCGTGGTTTTAAAATTCTCGTTACAGAAATTCAGTTTGAAACCAGCTTTACCAATTTAACTACATCTTCTTCAATGTAATAGACATAAATAAATTATTGGCTTTTATTATTTTTTGGCTTAATATATACTTTCTATTCTCTTTATTAGTGATAGTGATTGGAGTGCAATCTCAATCCACTAATTACCCATTCATATAGGAATGCTACTTTAATGGTCACTTATTTGTTTTTCCTTTTGCCATTTCTCATTCATTAATGATCTACCTACCCATTTATTCTTACAACAGCTGACCCAAAATCACTCCTTTTTCATAAACACCCTAATCCGTTCCTTTAAATTCATGGTTGGCTTGTATTATTAAGATATATTATACATTTCAAAGAATCAATAATAAAGTTTATCGTAATTCATCATTTTTTAAGGGAGATCTCACAAATTTTTTTAAAATTTTGTAGATAAAAATCTCCATCCGACCTTACGGATGGTAATAGGCTGGATATAGATCCGATCTAAACCATATTATCACAATTTCAAGGCTGGCACAAGGTAGATCGGATTCGGCCCAGCCTTGAAACGATGAAAATATGGGTCTACATCGGATCCAAATCCAGCCCATTGCCATCCCTACCCTATCCGGAATGTGGTTTGGACCTGTGATCTCCAGGGTCACAAATTTAATTTCTATTACTAAACCAGGACATTTACCCCTTGGAGATTTCACACATGTTAGAAACAAAAATGAGTCTATTGTATCTTAATAAATCAATTGTTTTATGTTCCCGAATTAGATCACTTTTGTGTTTACTTTTCCGGTCAAACCTGACATTTTCAAGAGCTATAGAGTTTCTTCATAGTGTCCGAGAAATAAGTTTATGTGTCTGCATTTAAAAATTTAAATTCGTTTGTAGTTTTGGACTTCAAGAAGATTATAGATCACATGAATTGAATATTGGAGAAGATACTAATTTCAAACCTAATCACACATTATAGTAATGCAAGGTAACACATCCTGAACTCTTAAGTTTTTTGAGAATTGATTTGTAGTTGAAGTAATTCATAGGCGAGTTCTATGGGTTGGGAACAAAGTCAACCTAACTTCCACTTCCTTCACAATAGATAATTAATCATGAAATCAAATGAGATTCATGTCATTTTGTAAAGCATTGAGGAAAATTCAGAAGTTCAACTCAGACAATAAAGTTTTTGAAGGCATTAAAAATAATGCTAACGTATATATTGGTTTAGTTTGATTCAAATATTATTTCTACATGTACAAATTTGCAAGTCAAGACAGATATGCATAGTCAGCATAAACGGCATGGTTTATATGCTCGTCAAATTTACTATGGTTTGTACAATTTATTATATGTATATTAAAATAAGATTAAATAGATTTATTAGGAAATAAACAGAGATAAGTCAAATTCAAGACTTCTTGTCTGCATTAAGTCTGCTACTAATGTAGACTTAAGCTACTTATGTCGACTAGAAATATAGCAAAGAAATAAATAAGTAAATGACTTAAAAAGAAAAGATTATGAACAAATTGGATGTTGAATGAAGCCAAGTGGCAAGCTATGCTAATTTTGACTGCTTATTCCACGTTATGAAAAGGAGGGGAACTAATTCTGATCAAATACAAACTAACTATAGTATCCATAGAGTAGTTTTAAATATAAAAGTCTCAAGTGTTAAAGCAGTATTATGATAATTCCTTTTTATTTGTTTGATGTGAAAATCTTTACACTACGTATTCGTTTGGTTGGCGGAATAGTTAATACAAAAAGGTAGAGTGTTTGTCCAGAGTCCGTCGTCGGTATGGAATAGTTATTCCGAGCTATCATACAACTCATAGAATAACTATTCCTTTCTTGAGGGGAGGAATAACTATTCCATGAGTTATATGATAGTTAAGAATAGTTATTTCATCCCGACGATGAACTCTAAGCAAACAGTTCAGGTTTTTCCATTCGTTTTTCTCTTATTCCGCCAACCAAACGAACCCTACATGTTGAAACAACAATATATTGACGATACGCAAACTGCAAATTGAAATTGCAAGATATATATTGGTACTTTGGTAGTGTTCTACTTGTTACAACTCAAACTAGCATGTAATCATTCCTTCTTAACCTAGACAAACTCATTAATTCATTGAATCACCCCCATGCTCTTGGCACATTCCTTAGTTAAAATAACATTTTCTTTGTTAGAAAAAAAAATCAAGAGATAGAGTTGCAGTGCATATTGGGAAATTAAGATTGGGAGTGCTCCTTTACAAATAAAAGACTTTTCATGTAAATGTGAATTGGCATAGAGTTCAAACTCCCAACTAAGGCTTGTTTGGTCCACTTCACAAAAGGTTAAAATAAAATAAACAGAGGATAGCACTTTTATCCTTTTATTACCCCTTCTTTCTCAACAGTGGACCCCTTTGATGATGTAATCCTTCCACGCTTTTACAAAAAATCAAAGCAAAAGTGTTTTGTCTGACTCAGGATGAGGTGTAAGGACATGTTACACTTCCAAGAATTCACAAAACCCATTTTCAGCCCCTTCATTTGTCATATATTACAAATTCACTCATTTTTATACTAATCAACCATATGCTTCGTATTAGAATTTAGCTTGTATTGTAAAATTTGAAATCATCTTTTTAAATCATTATTTCCTTGTTTTTCTTCAACCTCTAATTAAAAATATAAGTTCAATTTAATAATAATGTTTTAATTATAAGTTCAATTTAATTATATGTTCATCACTATTTTGTTTTGCATTTATGTAAATTCACTATAAGTTTAAGGGGTTAAATACTTTAGGGAGTTTGTTTTACTAACTAATGTATTTACTATATGTTTATTTGGTGCATTATCTATTTAATTTTAGTACATAAAATGTATATCTAAGAGCACAAAAAACGTGAAATTGAAAAATGAGGGTGACTTGTTGATTATGCATAAAATTGTTGATCCTCAATTTTTTTCTAAGTTTTCATACTAAAATATTTTATATTAAATTCCAAATATGTAAAAGTTAAATACGTAACGTACCAAATAAATAATTATAATAGGTCAGGTACCAAACAAACATTTAAATTATAAAAAAATCCTGAAAAAGTATTTAATTCTATTTTTAAAAGAGCAAAAATAAATCTTTCAATACAAACATTTATAAATAAAACTACATCCCAAAATTTTTCGTACCATTGCACCTTAAAAACTACCAATTGACAATTGAAATAAAATTTATTATTTTTTCATATAGAAATAAAAAAACTCAAAAAATAAATAATTTGCAATTATGAGCTTTGAGCAGTCATACGTTGGGCCAACTTTCTACTCTTACCACCACCAATGGCAGAGGAGATGGTGACATTATAGTGATTAAGCGTACAAGGATTGGTCCACTTTGTCGGATTTGCAGAAATCTTTTTCCAAAGATTATGCAATTATTCTTGCATAATAGTATAACAAATTTACTTTGCAATTGTTTCTACTAGGCAATTATTACTGACTATATTCACAAGACAAGATGGATGGTTCCCCCCACCTGTACTTGTAAAATACTACTTGTCACATAAAAAATCAAAATTAATACAAACCATCATTCCATAACCATAGAAGCTAAAACTGGAGCATGTTACCCCATTACACAATCTGCACAACACATTTAATAGGCCAAATAGACGACTCCACCTCTTGTTGGATCTTTTCATAGAAAACCTACTCCTTGTACGTGAGAAAAAGAACATTTCATACAAAATGAGCTAAATGTGAAATCCGTAAATAAAGCGTAGTATTTATTTTAAATGGGTGATCTTTTCTTACTTAATACTACTGAACACTCTACCCAAGACTTCATTGGCAACTAACACCCTAACCTAAATGAGTCAATTTGGAATGTGTACATGCAGCCGTCCAAATATGTTAAAACTTTGATAACCGGCTAGCTAAAAAATTTAAGTTTTGTACTAAATTTTTTGAAACAGGGGATTGTTTGTATGAATCTGAAGACGTGGTAACACTATCGAATTGAAATTATTTTGTTGATTTTACCAAATTTTCAATTGGATAAAATCAGAATGTCTAAACAATAACTAATAATGCAAAAATACTATGATTTTTCGAACCAACTTGATGTATGACCAATTTCAGGTGTTTATATTTATCCAAGGAACATGTCCAAAAGACATGAACTTTCGAGATTATTGAGGTTTCAAAAATACATGACTTTTTGGGGAAAATGCATGTATTTAGTAAAAAAATATGACTTTTCGAGGGTAATAACTGAAATATTTTCTGTTCAAACTAACCTGGTAACTTGAACCCAGCCAGGGGTGCTGTCCTGGGGACCTCACCAAGGGTTGCCGCCCTTGGACCCTGCTCCCGGATCCTTGAATCGTGATAGATTTCGAACAAGCATGTATTTCACTCTCTCCGGACTTGTTCAATGACATATCACGATCGTAATTTTACTAAAACACTAACGTAAAAGTATAGACTTTAAAAAAATTATATGGTAAATTAATTCAAAATTACAATAATTGCTTGAAAAAGAAAAATAGAAATGGATAAAATGGAGAGGCAAAGCAACGGTCAGAAATGAGGAGGGCGGGAAGTGAAACGGATATAAGTGTGAACTAAGAGCGAGAGTGGGCCATCGTAGTGGAATTTTGAGCATGATTTGGACAAGCAATCTCAACACTTTCGGTTTTTTTAAAATTTTTTTGTTATCTTCTCTTCTATTGGATTCTCTACAGTTACAAATTCTATTCCTATATATAAAGCTCTACACTCTCCTCTCTTTTTACTCTCCCCTTTCTCCTCTTTTATCAGCCTCCATTTCCTTCCAAATTTTCAAATTTTTTTAATGGTTTTTCCTTTTGGGTATTGCAATAGGTTCCAATCCCGAAATTCCAAATTCAATTTTGCTTGCAATATTGTCAACTCTAGAAAACATAGGCCTGCTATATCGTTTTTATTCAATTACATTTTTTTGGGAGTGCGGTGATCTAATATTAAGGGTGGTGGTGGTGGGCTAAGAATTTGTGCCATAAGACTTGAAGTTAAAAAGAAAATGGTAATGTGTTACAATGGATGCAACCTTTGGAAGTTGTATCTAACTCTCGGAAAAAAATCTTGTGTTAATAAAAGTTTTTATTTTTGGATTTTTCAGATCTTTAATAGGTAGAGCTTGGGTACTTAACAAAACCTCCGTTTCTTTTACTCTGTTTACCCTGTTTTTGTTCTGTTTTTTAGCATTTTAGTTTTTGTGGGAATAGACTAGAACTAGTAAGATTTGGGAAAATGTCGGCTTCACTTCCCCCAGGTTTCCGCTTTCATCCAACCGATGAGGAATTAGTTGGGTATTACTTGCATCGAAAAGTCGAGGGCCTAGAATTCGAGCTCGAAGTCATTCCTGTTATCGATTTGTACAAGTACGATCCATGGGAGTTGCCAGGTACTTAACTATTATATTCTTGGTAGTTTTCCAATGTGAACATGAACTTTTTCAAGAATCAAAAGAAAGCATCAGAAAGCACTTTTTGGTTCTGTTTATGATTGGTTTCTATACTTTGTTATCATAATACTTTTATTAATACCAACAAACTATACCCTTTTTCTTTTTTTTTTTGTTCCAACATACACTTTTATCTTACAACTATTTTAATTTGAATGAAATCTATAGAGAAATCGTTCCTTCCGAAAAGAGACCTGGAATGGTTCTTTTTCTGTCCAAGGGATAGAAAATACCCGAATGGATCAAGAACGAATAGGGCTACAAAAGCCGGTTATTGGAAGGCAACTGGTAAAGATCGGAAAGTTGTATGCCAATCTTCCGTAGTTGGCTACAAAAAGACATTGGTCTTCTATCGCGGCCGAGCTCCCTCAGGGGATAGAACTGATTGGGTCATGCACGAATATCGACTCTCTGATGATTCTTCTACTTTTCATGTAAGTTGAAAATCGGAAAAAACTCTAATTTTTAAGTTAGTCTTCAAAACTAAGTATAGACTAATTTTTTTTGTAACATTTTAAGGGATCTTTCGCTTTGTGCCGTGTGGTGAAGAGGAATGAGCAAGGGAACAAGACGAGTGCTGAGCCGAAAGCAAAGACAAACGCTAACAACTCAAACATTGGGAATTTTTCTGCCAATGAATTTCCAAACCCTAATGACATTTCTTGTCAACCAAGTTACTTGCATACTGAAAGTAGTCATTCAAGTCCTATTGCTTCTCCTTGTCAATTCACACCCTTGCCTGAATTCAATCCGCCTCCAATGGAAAACAATCTATCCAACATTTGGGTCTCACCTGATCTACTTCTTGATTCTTCCAAGGTATTAAATTAGTCTAACTTTCATATGCCCATAATTTTAAGAAAATAATCTTGTGTTAGCTTGATTGATTGTTGATATAACTGAATTTTTTGAATTATTTCAGGATTGCCAACAAGTATCGACATACCTTCGGCAGAGCGAATATGAAAGCTCAAATGTAGCATGGCAACCATATGAACATAGAGAGTTACCACCAAGTTCATCTTACTCCGATTTTTCCAGAGACACTAACGATGATTTGAGTCTCATCTGTTACATGTCACCATATAACTCGGAACATGGAAATTACAATATGGGTTATAGTGGAAATCAATATATGACTTCTTATCAAGGTTATCATCACAACATTTCATTAAAATATACAAAACACTTATAAAGATAAAGGAAAGATCATAGTAGCTACATTTTTCGATAATGCAGGATGTGACCAAGCTAGTGGAGATGGAAGTATGGTAGATTACGGCGGGCTTTGGTCTTAACAAAACAAAACAAATTGTTTTGATACTTCTAAGCAAAAATTTTAGAGTGGTCCCGGACTATTGATATGGCGATCCCTCGTCCCCAAGACAACACCTTTTATAGTTCGTTCTTGGAAGGAAGCATAGACCAGAGAAACAAGAAAAAGAAAAATCTTGTTGCTATATTAAAATCTCCTTCCTTGTATGTATATGCTTTAATTAAGTTGATGTTTGGTGTAGGAAATCTAAGTTATGCCTCTATATATTGGTTGTTGCTCTTCTCCTGGTGCTAATCAATTTTATAGATTGCATTGGGCTGCTGTATGTTTAATTTCAGACTATGTGCTTTAATAATCTGTTACCTTGCCTCAAAGTTCTTTTAAAGAAGAGTTTGAATCAATTAAAAATTTGTTATACAAATAACTAAAACTCTTTTTGACGTTTTTGTAAAGCAAAGCAGCTTGCAAGCAAACTGATGAAAAAGGGCAATCACTTAACATATAGGACATGATTAAGATATAGGACATGATTAAGAGACAAAAAATTCCCTGATTTCAACTTTGCGAAATTAGTGTTGCGAATGTACTTTTGGTAAAGACTAAAGAAGAATCTTTGATGAAAGAGGTAACTCTATGAAAGGCTAATTACCCATTATAGATTTATACCGTTTGTGTTAGCTGATACTTTGTTGTTGGGAACATTTGTTTCTAAAATCCCTTTAAAAACAATTGATTAATATTATGAAAACCCAGAGGACAACTATTCGAAGGAAACAGCAACACCATATTCTCTACCTATAGATTCTGTTGCCACCCCTCTATAGTTTCCTTCATCAATTATTTAAATAAATGCTTTCTTTTGCCTTTTTATTGATTTTATTTTAAGAGCCCTCTTTCCTCCTCAAAGTAGAGGATTTCTTTCAACATAATGAAAGAACAAAACTAGTGCACCATTCTAATTAATAAGTAATATATCGTTCCGCAAAAGCTTATAATAGGAAAGATATTTATTCTTCAAACAAAATATAATGAATTACACAAACTCTAAAAGGCTTCATTCAATATAAACTTGCAATTTGAGGGCTACAAAAAACTACAACTTCTTCAACGGTAGCCCTTGACTCATCACCAAATATAGACTCTTTTCCATCAGCTCGTTTGGCATAAGACAAACCCAATCTAGACTTAGCTTGTCTGAGGTCACCAATACCCGAATTTGTATCGGGTCCTGCAAACCCGCCCATGACGGGAGCTAAAGGAGGCCCAATTAGAAGCCCATCAGCCCCAAACTGAGGCCCACCTCTAGCATAATCAAACAGGGCAGCACCACTGCCACCAACTTTAGCCAAAACAATAGGATTCACTTGTTCATTATCTGCCCAATAGAAGAGAAAGGCATCGAAGGAATCATAATAATCATCTGTACTTCTATACCCTTCAGGACTAAAGGCACCAAATTTGAAGGACTTGTTTGTGTAACCAATGATCACACATGGTCCTTTGAAATCACAGTTTTCATGGAAATTTGTTGCACTAAACCCATCTATGCTAGCTTTGTAGCAACACTTGAGCTCTCTACCTGAAATTGGGGTTTAATTTCTTTTTTTTTTTTTTTTTTTTGTGAAGAAAAAAGGGGAAATGAAACAAATGAAAGTAATGTACCTCTTAAGAAAGTTTTGTCAACAACAGAAAGGGGGAAAGGAAGATCGATTGGATGGTATTTTGGGAGAGGCTTCTCTTTTGAATCTGATTTCCCAAACTTCCATCCAAATAAGCTTTGTACAGTGTTCTTATTCTTCCATCCACAAACAAATGGAGAGTTTGGGATGCAATATGCCATTTTTCCCCTTATTTTTAATCCCTTAATAATTAGAATCGCATATACATCTTATCCTTTCTATTTGTAGTTATATTATTATTATTACGATTTACCAACTCATCAGTTAAGGGTCCTTAGCTCAGTGGTAGAGCATTTGACTGCAGATCAAGAGGTCACCGGTTCGAACCCGGTAGGGCCCTTTTTCCACATTTTATTTTTTAGCTAATTTATGTCTTCTCCCCACTCCCCTTTAATTTTCTTTCATTGTTCCAGTATTTTATTGTTACAAGTTTTTAATATTTTTCATATAGGTACATATCCATTTATTTATAGTTGAAAAGGATGTGGAAATTTTCTTTGTAAAAATTACGAACTGAATTTTATATATGAAAGAATTTGATTCAACACGTTACTAATTAAAATTAATTAAATTGCATTTAGTGTCACCATTATTCTTCAAGGCAATCCTAATATATCATTTAATACATATTATTAAAATATATTCATTAAACTGAACTAAGATTGCTACCAAGATAGTAAGTTATTTTATTTCTTAAAAAAGTTTTACAGTGATAATGTAAACTAGATCACAATTCTCAGCCTGTGAGCTGATGATTTCATTCGTATATACCAAAAAGGAAATTGTAAGTAAAGGGAAATAGCCATGATTTTCTTATACAACCTCATTTAAGAGGTAAAAATCGTTATGAAGATACAACGTATTAATAAAATCCAAGACTTAACATTGAGATTGAACAAATCACTCAGCCCCATAAGAAGACAACTGATTTTGATGATGAACTTTATTAGGAGTCTCAAAATTGATGACAACCTCGTCATCACCAGCTTTATACTCCTTAAAGCAAGCAATTCTTCCCAGTTCCTCAACTTCTTCAATCACATTATCTAGCCTCGCAACCGTTTCGACAAGCAATGACGCGAATGCCGCGAACGGAAGCGCCTCCGAGAATTCGAGGCTCGTTATTGCAATCTTGCTCAATTGCGGCCTTAACACTTTGTTCCTTTCGCCCGCTCTCGAGTACTGCTGATCATCGTTTGTGCTCTTCGATTTCCATTCTCGCAGCGCAGAACTATCCGTCTTTACGCTCGATAGCGACACTCCGTTGCTCTCCTTTTCTTGCTGCTTCTGCCTCGCATGAGCGGCTGCTATTGCTAGCATGTTCTTTGCCTGGTTGTTGTTTGAGCCTAGGAATAGCCTCGGCTGCGACTTTATCGCTTTGTTCAAATCGTGAAGCGCTTCGTGTAGATGATCTGAGAGTATTTCGGGCGAACAATGGCGGTGGTTTCGTATGCTGTCTGCGAGTTCCTTCAGAGCTTTTGATACTTCATTGGCTAGCCGAATACATGGGTCTTTGAATAAGGCGCGACAGTATTTTGGAGTCTGAGAAAATCGATGTCAAACATATAAAATCCGAAAAAAAAAATATAGAAAGAGAATTTAGAGTATATTTCAATCCATCTTGACCGCTGGATTGAAAATCAATGGATCGGATTAAAATTATGACGACGGGCCCACGAAAGAGAAATGTAAAATTTCTGACAACTGGCCCATAAAAGAGAACTGTTAGATCTGATCCATTGATTCTCAATCTAGTGGTCAGGATAGGCATCGAAAAAAATGGAATGTAGGGAACATAAGTATACCTGAATTTCGGTTTGCAGACATCCATGAAGAGCAACAACAGTGTAACCGAAACGACGAAGAACAGCACCGAGTTTGACATACTGTTGCCATGGGTATTTACACTGCCTAGAATGCCTAGGTTCCCAACTAGCATGCAATGCCAATGTTTCATCTTGTGATTTGGAATCCAACACATTCTTGTAACCAGTGTATATTGGGTCCTCTCCCGATTTTTCGTCCTCCTCACTTTTCTCTTCTTTGACCGTGTCGTTGAAATATTCGTTCACACATGCTGCAATTCGCAGGTTTATGTTTTTTGCGTCAAATGAGTTTGGTTAATGTTTTGTAAAAGTGTAAAAGAAGATGAAAGCATTGAGCATACCTTCAATGCAAGAAGCAAGGCATTCAAGCTTGGAGACAGTGGAATTATGAAGGTCTTCACCAGACCAGTTAGGGAACACAAGAAGACTCATTAGGAGGCAAACACCGCAGCCAATCGCGATTGTGTAAAAACGTTCGTGTGCTATTTTCAGGACATTGGTCACTCGAAAACTCGACACAGTTATCAGGTTAAATGTCAACATGAAAATGACTACTCCATAGTCATAATTCTTCTTCACGTATGGAAAAAACCTTACATATGTTGCGGCTGCCCCTGCATAGTAGTACAATTCAGTTTAGTTGAAAAGAACAGCAACTAAATAAATCATTTACATAACTAACTAACTAATTAAATGTAGTACCTATTGCAAAAACTGCGGATCCAATGAAAATAGCACGAAAAACATGGCCAGTTTCCTGTGCCACGTATTCAATCCCGAAAGCTAATAATCCTGCTATAAACGTCCCCAGTCCTCTATTCAGCCCTTTTATCAAAGTTGCACCTGAAACCAGTCAAACATTATGAAATTAAACCTCATTAATAAGTGTATTAGTAAAAAACAGTAGCCTAAGCCTAGCTAATGATACCTTAAAGAAAACAGACAGACCTGCAGTGAATTCCAAGACAACAACAACGGTCATAACAGCCCAAACAGCATTCTGTCCAATAGAATCATATAAAGGCTGAATCAGATAAAGCAAAGACACCAATGTCAATGCCAACCCTACTTTAACAGCATGTATTGCTCTCCTCGGATCTTCCCTTCCTACTTTCCATGTTGTCTTCCATATGACACCTGGCATCTTCTTCATTTTCTCTGCTAAACTTTTCATCTTTTTCTTCAAATTCTCCATTCCAAACCCCATCTTCATCACGTACATTGTTTTAGTGCAATTGGGGAGTTTTTTTCCCTCCTTTTCTTTTTGGGGCTGGAAAGTGATCTAGAACTCCAAGGTTTGTGGAAGAGGGAAGAACAGTTGCCTTTATTGTTGGGAAGAGGTGAGCTTCTTCTCATAATCACATGCTTTGTGTTAAAAAGTGCAGTTGTAATTTAAGGTCGGTTGCTGTCATTTGGGAGTAAGTCAACCATATGAGAAATTTTGTCACCTACTTGATTTTATTATTATTTTTGTGTCATGATTTGTAATTAAAGAGGGTTCTATGAGTTGCTAGCATGAAACTGTTAATCATTCAGATGAATCATGTGGTTGGTGTAATCTCATATATGCAAACTGGCCATATAGCAATAATTCCATATGTGTATATATTTATAATGAGTTTGATTGATATGGTGCATATATTAACTATGCATTGTCAATAATATATTTGGACCAAGAAGAAAAAAATGTTTTCTTTGTCATTTCAAGTAGCTTTTTTTATATAGAGAAGGAAAGAATAAGTGAAGTTCTAATTTTCTCTTCATAGATAGATGGCTTCTTATATGTTTTCAATTAGCCGTTCTTTTATTAAAAAGCATGAAGGGACAAATTAAAACAGCTCCTTTGTAATAATATATAGGTTGTAAATTTTTATATATGCATCTTACGCAGATAATCATAAAACTATATTTCAGTTGTTTGCACACTAGCATAGTCGTTCTTTGAAAAAAATACATGAGAAGTAAAATCTTTTATATGCCTAAAAGTTTTGGAAAATGTAAAAATTAATAAAGTTTATTTTTACGAGTTTTTTTATTTTAAATTATCTGATATTTTTACTAATATTTGTATATTACATTTTTATTCAGATGATGATCATGGATTAAATAAAATGTATTCATTTTAGTTTTCTACAACATACTAAATATATTCAATGAATTAAAATTTGTAAATAACATCCGTAAACAACTAAAAATAACAACTTTAAGTTAACAGTTGAACGAAACATGCCCTAAGAATTAATGTGTTACATCTTATTAAAGAAAAATATATGTATAAATTAATTTCTTAAAATATCTAAATTTTCAAACTTTATACATATAAAATTTATGCAAATTTCTTTAATTGTATACAACAAATTAGTATGAAAACGATACTAGAAATAATACACAAATTATAACCATGAATGATGGTGATGCACAGTGATAGACATATATACGACAAAGTACAAGGTGTGTGATCACATGTGAGTTGGGTGAACAATTCACCCTCATTTTGACCTATTTGATGAACACATGAATAAAGAAGTAATGTCTCAATTACATATTCACGAGATATCCACCAATTACCAAATAACATCAACCTTTATTTAATGAAAAAAATAATTATGAAGGTTGCATAATACAAGTCATTGGTACTTCAGTACTTGTTTAGTTTTGTATACACACACACACCATATTACCTATTACGTTTCTGGTTTACAATTTTATATTAGCTCATTTTGTCATTCTTACAGACAAATTTTAACCAAAAAAAAAATGAATTGGATATAATCAGAAGATAATTTTATAATAAACAATAACAAGGCTTGTTTTATCTTTTAAGTTTTAACATTAATTCATCGATTAATTATTTATATCATTTACAACCGTGCTTAAAAAAATTGTAAAACTTATATATAACTATAAAAATTACGAAAAAATTGTGAAACTTATAAGATGTCCTTCCTTTGATTGTGTCAAAATATTAATAATAATAACCCATCTCTTAACTATTACTATATAGAAAATGATTATCTAAAATGATTATCTAAAATGATTACTTAATGTTGAAGTCAAACATTATTCTAATATGATTCAATTCTTACCTTTCATTTCAAAATGAAATGTATTGATTAAAATTGTTTTTTTAATCTCTACCCTACGATTAGGAGATATAAGAAACAACATTACTTTAATATTTGACATTTAAAATATCTTTTTCCTTAAAATACTATTCTTAATTTGTTTTACCCTCCAAGCTTATATTACAATCAGTTCAAAACTCATTAATGTGAAAATGAAATGCTAATAGATTTATTCAACAAAGATAAAAAAAAAAAAAGAAAGAAAAGAAACCATATTAGATCTTGTAAGGATTTTAATTTTTCAGAAAATGAATTTTTTCACCTAAAGGAATGCAAGTAAAAAGTTGCAGGGCTTGTATAAAGAAAGCCAAATATGGTTTAAAGATCTCGTGTTGGTTCTGAAATAACAGCTGTTTCTTTAACTTTACTACTTCTTCCAACTTCTCAATGTGAAGTCTTAGTTTTGCCATTTGGATACTCTCTTCCTACTCTCCACCTGTCACCAAATTTCTACCCTAAATATCATAATTCATGATTTCAGAGATCTTAACCTCTGGCCATTCAAAGCTCAACCAAATCAAATATTTGCTTTCGCTACATTTTACTTTACTCCCTGCAACTTACAGTTCAGTAATTAAAACCAGATCATTATATATGCAAATCATGAACACCATTAGAGGAGCTTGAATCTTATATCTATAAATAAACACCCAACATTTTTAAATCCATAGCAGTAAAGTTTTTTAAAGGTAAAACATACGATGTTTAACAAAACATGAGCCCAAACAAAGCTCAAGTCTTATTTTAGTTCACCTGTGTATTTCAAGGGCGGTAAAATATCTTATAGCTAGCAGTCTTGATAAGATAATGTCTGCACCCATATATAATAAACTGTAGTCTATAAAGCATACCAGCAGCATTAAAGAAAAGTTTTCAGTTTCCCGGTTCTGAAATCAGCCCATGTCTAAGAAGTCGCACCAAAAACACGGATTCTCTGCTCAATAGGAACCCTGCAGCAAGGGCATGGAACTCTGCCCTTCTTCCCATAATTGTCACTGCAAGTAGCACAAATAACTTGATGGGCGCATGGCAGGAACACAACCGAGACTTCCTCTTTCATGCATATCACGCAATCTCTGTCGCCGCCTTTCTCGGACGATACCTCCAGCTTGTCCAATTCATGAAGCAGCTTGGCAATAGTTTCTCCTTGGGGCTTTGTCTTCTCTGGCTTGGTCACGGTATTCAGCTGCTGGTTGGTCGACTCCACGGATGCCTTCAGGCGTGAAAGCTCCTGCTCAAGTCGCTGCAGATCATCCTTGTGACGCTGGAAGTCTATCTCTATTTTCAGCCGCAATGCCTCCAGTTTCCTTTTGTTGTTTGCCTCGGCTGCTTCCTTGGATCGTCTTTCCGCCTCTACCTCTGCCACAGCCTGCTCCTTTGCCTTCACTTCCTGCTTCCACTTTGCCTGCAACATCACTAGTGAATAGAACTATATGCATAGGAAACTATGCTAAGTAGAATATCCGAATTTTTTTTTTAAAGTTACTGAAATGCTATGGCCTGTGAAGCAGCCCAGATTTGAAAACTTAGAATAAGCATAACGCATATCAGACCATCACAAGGAAATCCAAAGAAGACTACAGGTTGATGTCACGATAAATTTACAATTTTCAGAATGTTACACAGTTGCACATATTAAAAATGAAGACAGACACTGGATCAGATTTTAAAAAAAGGTAGAGACCAAGACAGAATTAAGTTTGAGGGAAAGAATGCGCAATAACCTCAATGGCACTAGAGAAACGGCAAGGACAGCATAGATTTAACCAAGGCAAACCAACATCAAATATTAAAATGATGCATATAGATAGAGAAAACCATAAAATTAATTAACATTTTGAGATTTCACGACTAAATCAAATTATGCATGCAGCTAAGACATGATCAACTAATTTCTGATTTTTAATTAAAAACTAATCACTTAAACTAGAAAAAGTGGCAGGAGACAAAGAGCTCCCAGCTTTCCCTTGCTCGTCTCTACATGAACACCATCGAGCATCATTCGAACTTTACCTATTTGATATAAGCTGAACAGAACCGAAGTCTAAAATCCTTTAAATCAATCAAGAAATTAAAAAACAACAAAACTATTAGCACTGCCTTTGGATTTAAGACTTACCAATTTTGCTTTTTATAAACCAAGGAAAACGCCAAGAACAAAACATCCGCCATTTTCATAGTTTACATTTATGACCAGGAGAGAGAAATAGAACCGACAAATACACGACAAAAGATGAAAATTTTCTATTTTTATCGGTAAAGACAGCGAAGGCATCAATCCCAAAACCATTCACAATTTCACACTACTTTAACCAATAAGCATCCACCAAACTTCGAAGGGACCATCACTGACTCAACCAATCCTATGCTAGGTATCAGGAAGTAATATAAATGCAGTCCAATACATTAATCCACGTATTCAATTATCCTTAATCGAACCTTGAGAACATCCCTTAAAGATCCAACCATTAACTGCTAAAATAAATCAATGTAAAGCCAGTACAGGAAAGGCATTGCATCCTAAATGAGTCATATTTCCAAACAGGTTAGACGCCAAGATCAAACACGCAGGAATAATCTATCAAGGACCAGAGTGGGCCCCAAATCTTCAAAAGAACATCCTCCATCCCACCAAAATGAAATTTAAAAAGAAAAAAGGGTAACGCATAAAAGCGAACCTGCGAACACGTTGCATTTGCTCATGTTTACCACTTGGATACTACGTGAAGTTATCAAATATCAACTATGCATTTTCACATTCTCTTCATTACATTAGTTCATATACCCTCTTTAAGTAACTATGTATAAATGAGAAGGTTACCTCGAAATGATTTATGCCATCCAAAAGATGGATGTGTATTACCATTTTTTCTGACTCCAAACTCCGTACTAGACAATCAGGAGATCTGAACAATTATGAAAGTAATCCAAAAAATGCAGTGGTCATAAAAAATAAATCTTTATCGTATTGCTTTTTTAGCTCTATATAAAGCTAATTTGACCATATCAAAACAAACCTTTCTTCTTAGAAGAAAGAACCCTAAGGGACTGGTATAATTAATAGTGACAGAAGATGCAAGCCAAAGACAAACTAAGAGCATAAACTAGTCACTAGTGCACAAACCTTGTCTATCAGAGAGCACATGTTGTTATAAAAAGGCGGATTCACAAACATATTGAAGAATGAAAAGTATGTGAAACAAAAGAGATATGATCATACCTCAGTTTCCTTCTGAGCCTGCTCGACCATCCCCAAACACCTCTGCAACTCCTTCATCTTCTCTTTCTCATCTGCAATTTCATCCTGCAACTTAGCTTTCTGTTTCTCCCAAGCCAACAGTTTCTTCAAGCACTTCTTTTCTCTTTTTGCGGCCTCCAAACAAGTTGCCACCGACTCTGATGCACTCAGCTTAGAAGCCTCCATCTCTGCTCTGATTTCAGCATTCTCTGTCTCAAGCCTCCGTACAGCTGAATTTGCCCTGTCCACTTGCCCACTTGCCTTCCTCAGAGCATTCTCCATCTCTGACAGCCTCTTCATTGTTGAATCCTCCAGACTCTGCTTCCCTTTCTTTAGCCGCTGTGTCTCTTCCCTCTCCATTCTCAATAACTTAAGTTCTGTTAAGTCACTGCTAAGCTTCTTAGCAGCTTGCATTGCCTTTTGGTGTGCCCAATCCTTCCTTTCCTTTACTTTCTGTTCCAAATCCTTAATCTCATAAAGCAGAGTCAATATCATCTCATCTTTTTTATCTTCTCCAGAAAGCTCTGAATTCTCATCAAGATTCAAATCACTGAATTTCTTACTTAGTACAGAACTAATCCCATCCCCAGACTTGCTCGATACATCATTGACCCCGTCTTGGGTCTTTGATTCCTGAGGCTCCTCGCCCTTCTCAACGGGAACCTCGCATCCAGTTGTAACGGGAGGAGTATCACCAGCTGAGGCAACACCATCACAAGACAAAGGTTGTGGCTGAGACTGAGCCTGCTTCTGTTTTGAATTAGCCCTAAACCCTGCAGCAAACAATGCAACATTCCTCTTCAGCAAAGACTTCACAGAGGGAGAAAGGTTAAACCTCTTAGGACAATCAATTTCCTTTTGTAGAGCCATTTCTACACTATGTGAGAAAGGCTCATCAACAGCAAAATCCGCTCCCTCCCCACTTCCAAATCCCCAGCCTTCATGAAACCTGCATAGAGCTGGAGCAGCCTCACCCAATTCATTGTCAACAGGGTTGCTATTAACACTCTGTGCATTGCTCTGCACTGAAGTATCCCCGTTAGCAGGTGAATTAGGAACGGGAATTTCAATGGAACTAGCTTTACCCATATGAAAATCACTCATCAACAAGCACCACATTGCTTCACCCTTACTCAAAAGTGGTCTAACTTGTTGCAACAAGCGAACCATGGCATCAAGAGAATGCTCCTCCAGATGCCTCAAATCAGTAAAAATAGGTTCAGACTCGTCTAAATCTCCACTACTACCGCTACAATTAACTCCACACTTGCTATTCAAACAAGCCAGGGAATTGTGCATTATATTAGTTAAAACATCCATACCACCATAGCAATGGCCATTGAGCAAGATGGCTTTCAAAGCAGTATCCTCATCATAACCCAAGGAAACAAGCTTGGAAACGGCTTCTTTATACAAGAAATCAAGGTTCTTTAGCAAGAGTCCCTCCAAGTGTTCTTCGGTATAATAACCAAACACGTCATCATCATTTGAGTTAGGGTTGGGATTGGTGAGAATTGGATCATGCAGCCCCGAACGGCAAACGATGGGTTTGAAACGTGGTTCCGGTGAAGATTTGGTAATCGATGGGCCGTAACAGGAAGGATCGGATTCGGTCCTGGCTGATCGCGGCGGCGGCCTTCGATTAGAACGGACATGTTTTTCTCTCATCGTGCAGCCCTTACAAACAGGGTCCGCCAATTGGGAGATATCCTACTCAAGATTCGAGTATATAGGTTTATAAACAGATTGATAGACAGAGAGATAGATAAAAAAGAATCAAATGAAAAATTTAGATCAAGAACAGATTCCAGGGAGGAGACACTTACAGACAAGAGCGGAGAAAATGGGTTTGTGATGAGTTCAGTGAAATTAGACACAGAAGCAATGGCGACGTTTTGGGGAGGAGAGATGAACCTTATATAGGGAGTTTCGCTGTGGGACACGAATTAGCCGCAGTCAATGATAGCCCAAACATTATTTTATTGTATTATTTACTTCCTCTTCTTCTTCTTGAAGGCCCAAATTAGTTCTTTGCCATGGAGTTGGTTTTTTTTTTTTTTTTGTGTGTAAATTCTATGCTTTTCATGATCGGAAAAGTTATTTTGACGGTTGAATTTAGTTTATATTTGACCAATGCGGTTGTATTCACGGTTACGATGACATTTGAGATCGAAGTGATCATCGAAGATGAAGTATTCATTCTGGTGAATCCATACAGAAACGACGATATGAAAGTAAAATCATATCAAAAAATTTTCTGCACACGAAGTATGACGCATGTTTGTGATCGTATATGGAGGTCATGCAAAACCATCTTTACGGTTTTGTTTAAGTGCAGTTATGTTTTATACTGCAAAGTCATAAACTTAAAATCTTGCAAATGTTGCAATCAAGGTTTCAGAAAAGACATACAAGAGTTAAAGTTATTCAAAGTAATCATATCTTTTCACGTTGAATAGAATTTTGCAACAGATGGATTTAACGAGAATATAATTGTACGGGGAAAGAAGCAATATTGAGATATTTGTTTCACGATTATGATAAAGAATGTCAAATTCTGAAGTTATGTTTAAAATTTTCATTTAGATACATCTATATGAAAATTTCATCAAGTATTATTTGAGTGAGCCAATTGCTTTCAAAGGTCGAAAATCAAAACCCAGAAATAAGTTATTTACCTTTTAATTTCATGCAAATCCATTTCTAGAAGCAAACTTAATGTGATATTAGAAGACAACAAGTTAATAATCAGCATTCGATATCAACGGAGCAAACCTGAATAGTTTCGTTGCATAGTTGAAGGATTGCTACCTCGGAATCGCCTTCGGCTGTAAACAATCATTATCAACCGAACAAAATTGTTATCCTTGTAAGTAAAATAATAGAGATTGTGTCGGTAGTGCTACATCTCAGTAATAAAGACATTATATTTCTCATGGAGATATCCATAGCTGGAATCTAACTAATACGACATTCTTTTAAATAAGAAGACTTGATGCACATGTTACTTGTTCTCCTACCTTTGTTTTAATTGTTGGATGTCACCTAAATTTACAAACGTTTTAGATTACACGGCGAACTTAAAAAATGACATATTCTTCTTTAATTTGTTAAAATACCCTTTAACCACCTAACTTGGATATATCGAATCACATAACCACTTTCATTCAACATGACATCTAATAAATCAAAACTTATCTCATTGGGAACAAATGTTAACTAGTGCACCAAATTCAAAGGTGACATGTGACAATTATTGCCAAATTCATACTGTAGTTGATGTATTCAATCAATTCGGAGTAAAAATTTTAAGTGGAAAATTGGTTTTAACTTTTAATGTTCGTTATTGTTGATAGATATTTAATTTTTCTTATAAGCATTTGTAAATGAAAAACTAAATGCAGTTATAACCAAAAGTTCAGAATTATTGTTTGCTGCCAAAAACAATATGTCATTGTTGACACCTGTTGTCGTGGAATTTCTTTTAAAAATTTGATCGATAATGTGATGTTAATTTCCTCAACTTGGATATAAAAAACTAAACCACTCAAAGTCATTTTATGTAACACCTAAAAAATGAAAAATTTCTAAGTCATAAATAAAAAATAATTTAGTATAAATAAAAAATAATTTAGTACATTTTCATCGATTTAAATTGAAAATTATAACATATTAAATATATGGTGGTAGGAAGCGAAGGGTGTCCATTTTGAGAAGTTTTTTTTTTTCTATCTTTTTTTTATTGTGCATAATCCTTTCGTGGCAATATTCTTAAACACATACAGAGTACATCAATGAAAAGAGGTATCGTCTCTTTAAAAAATATAATAGAAAAATATAAATTAAATTCTATAATAAAAAGACTATAAATGAAAATCGTAATATAAAAGTTTTTCCATTCGTGCCTTGATGTACTTTTTAATATAACAAATATTTACTTACCTAATTTGTCAAAAACTACCAATTATATTCTGAATTGAGATAATGTTTCTATTATAAAAAAATAATTGAATATTAATTATTTCCATGTATACAAACATTCAATGAACCTATTATATTTATCCCCATCATATATTTCTTATCTTATTTTGCCTTTCTATTTTTAGTTATCCCTCTATAATATTTCTGTAGTTACCATTTTTGTATTTTAAAGTTCAAATTATATCCCGATTAATGTCTTAAAGATAATGTTTCCATTTAAACAAAGATTGTTGGGTAATTTTCCCATTATAAGGTTTTAGTCAATGTTATTAACTTATTACATCATCACGCGAATAGATTAACCAAATTAATTTGATTTCCATGAGAGTAATTAAAATTATAACTAGAATTAAAACTTAAATATTGTAGCGGTGAATAAAAAAAAAATATTAAGAGCATGTTTAGCATATTGAGTACATAATATGATATGGCATAATAAATGTTAAACATTATTCATTTGATTTTTTATATGTAAACAATAAATTGAAATACTATCACATTAAATTAATTAAGATTTTAACATTAACATTGAAACACTTTATTTAATTTGTAATCAAATCTATTTTATTATTAAATTATACAATCCTGAATGAAATAAATAATCTACTGTAATTATTGTTTAAAAAATATCATTTATTCTTAAAATCATTGATATATCCTCTATGTATATTTCTATTTTACATGGTAAATAATACTACAATTCATTATTTTTTACGAAAGATAGTGGATTCGTGTAACAGTGCTTTGGGTTTGTAAGGAAATGTAATCTAATAATGAAAAAGTAATAAAAGCAATGTGATTCCCTTTTATTATTAATTTATTATACGTAATACATGTAGAATAAGAAATGTAAAAAAAATTCAATCTGACACCTCTTTACTGCATTTGTTGTTATTTTATTTGGGTCAAACATAGTTCAATAATTAATTATTATTATTAATTAAAAAAATATTATTATAATAAATATTATGAATGAAAATTATTACGATAATTATAATCTTAATAAAAATATGTAACTAATATTTTAAGTAGAATTATCAGTTAGGTATCACTATTTTTAGTTTTTATTATCTTACTTATAACAAGTACAGTAAATTTTATAAATTTTGATAATAATTATAATTATAATGAATATTATTTTACATAACTTTTCAATTATTTTAATTATAATTTACTTATTATTATTATTATCAGTAATTAATAATAGCATTTATTATTAAAAATTATCATTAGCATAAATTTAGTTACAATCATAATTTTTGTATATCAATAATATTAAGTATTGTAATGGTAATAATTGATTACTATATAATAATAATAATATAACAATAAGTACAATTATTCTATCAATCAAAATAATAATAATAATAGTTTTTTTACCAAAATTATTATAATTTATAATTTGATTAGCATTGTTATCAATTGATAACTCAGGAAATAAATTCTATCCAATTCGGAATCCCGAAAATCTCTTCTCAAGATAGAGATCGAATTACACATAGATTATCTTATAAATAATATTAAATACAATCTTTATCCAACTAAGACTCCTAATCCTAATCTATTTAGGACTCATTGAGGCCTATATAAAGGCTCTAAATCTCAAATGTATAATATCTGATTCTTAATTATTATTATTCTCTGCCTCCTCTCTTAATTTTTTTGCTAATTTAAACATCGGATAAGCCGGTCACACGGCTAGCCCCTTTAACCTTGTTTTGTCTTGCAGATACACAATTCGGTCAAGGCAATACATAATTCAATTTCAAAGATTGGAGCATGGAACCATATTTTATTTTTCAATATTTCATCAATCAAAATTATTAATAGTTAAAAAGTTTAGTAGCTAATGTACATTTCAACTTATAAAAAATAATATTTGGATTCCGGTAGTACCTCTATTATTGACAGGCTTCATATTATTTCTTTAATCATCAGTCCAGTCCAATTGTTTTTTTGCATTGCTATTTTACAAATTGAATGTACTCATTTCAATTTAGGATGTTATTTTGTACTACAAAATTGTTACAATAATATGAAATATAAGTTATTCCAGTTTTTATGCATGTTTTTTGAACTAAATTGAATACCGAAACCATGTATCATAACTTCATAAGTTAGTCGGGCTACGACAAAGTCAACTCGTTTCGGATCTTGTTCTTATTTTATTGTTCAAACTTCAAACTCAATTCATGTAAGACTTGCTCACTGAGCCTTGCGGGCCAATTCCCATGTCACAGAAAATGTTGAAGTAACGAAGCTCAATTAAAGAAACGCGAAAGTTAAGGGGTCAAATAGCATATTTGTATATAGTTTAGGGTCTGATAAAATATAATTCCAGAGTTCTTTCTGTCTTCGACACCTAACTTCCAATCTTCACTCCATAGTCTAAATGCCTATTTCAGTCTTTATACTTTCGTCGCTCTTTATCAGTATCTGTAAACTCAGTTTACTAAACTGAATCCACAGCTTGTAGCAGGTAAACTATAATTATTTATGTTGTTAATCTATCTTCTTTTCAAAATCTCAATTTTAATGTTTTCGCCTGTTTTCTTTTCAGATAGAAATTTCCATTGATCGACTCCGGTTCATCGAGAGCAGAGGTTCATTTCCATATTTCTCAAGGTTTCAATAGATCTTGTTTAGTTTTTGATGCCTGTAAAGCGATTTTCATGTTTAAATGCTATTGTTTCCTTATCTTTCTCTTCCCTATAATCATTGTTATTGTTGTTTAAGTTGAAAGTGAGTTGGAGAAATTAATTTTTAAATTTAGAATGGGAGTTGATAGCATGAAGTTTGACCTCGAGCTGGAAAGTTTTAATGTTTAGAGTGTTTACCCATTGGATATAGGTATATTTATTTGCTTCAGGTGATTTTCACATTTGTTGTACTACTGAAGACAGAATAATAGGATTATGGATGGAAGTTCAGCCTTTTCTGATCAAAATATAGAAGATTCAAAGTTGAAAGCTGTGGGACGAGTCACATATGTCTATGTTTGCGCCTAATCAGTAAAGGCTCACCAAGGCGCGCGCCTTGCGCCCAGAAAATGGCGCACGCCTTGGCATCACCTTTAATGATGGCGTGCCTCCCCCGAGTTTGAGGCGAGGGGGTGCGCCCTGGAGCCTAGGCGCGCCTTTGACTACTATGGTAGTAGTACTGGTAATAATAAGGCCTTAATTGTGCATTCATGACTAAAGCAATTTAAGATTTTAAAAGCCATGACAAGATTATAACATAAAGCATAGATTAGATGGTACAAGAATAAATTTTGGGTTATAGATGGAAACTTACAGAAATTATGAAGCTAAGATTGGCAGAAGAATCCAGTTGTACATCTAACCAAAGAGCAAAAGTAAGTGAAGCATGATTTGTAAGCCCCATTACCTCAATATATGCTTAAATTTACTGCACATGAGCAAAAAATGGAAGGTAATGATTATTATTATTTTATCAAGGATTTATACAAAAGGAACATGAACTAGCCAGCATGATATGAATTAACAAAATAAGTTCATTCCCTTCATTTGTTTAGTCAAGAACATGGGCATTTACTAAACTATAATTAATTGTGTAACAAACATTCATTTTCCAGCACTACAATTTATTTAAAGTAGGTAATTATAGTACCATAAAGGCCCCGGATAAGGATTTGAGGCTAACTGCTTATTTCTCATTAGCATTTTCTTGCACTCTAGACGTCTAAATGAACATATAAGAAATTTTTAAAACAAATAGTTTTCAACAGAACAACAAATTCAATTAATTCAACAATAATTGCCCGGAAGTCCAAATAACAAAGGGGGCATAAAACCTAAGTTAAGCCTCTATTGATCATCAAGCACAAACTCAAAGCAAACACATAATACTACATTTTGTATCCCATTATGTAGTCAAATTCTGAAATTGTTTCAGCATAAGCATCAAGACATCCAATAAAAAGACAAATCCAAACACAATAGTCAAAGAATTTTAACTTATAAATAAAAAGAACAATAGACGAACAGACAAAATTACAAATTATATAATCTCAAATTAAGAGAACCATGAAATTAAGAAAAATCAAAGTTGAACTAGACTTACATTCTGTTCAACTAAAGTGAACAGAGATAATTGAAGGAATAAAGACACTTTAGTGAAGTATTCAGTTGAAAAGCATATAAATTATTAAGAGTCAAAACCAACAATTTGAAACATCAATGGTGAAATGTAGTAAATATTTTCATGTGT
>CATIWQ010068636.1:0-19113 GCA_949673415.1 Euphorbia schlechtendalii | reverse complement strand
TCTTTTTTCATAGAATTCCACTTTAGATCATTTTACTCCCAAGATTTACCTAGTATCTGCATTTGCATAAAAAACAACTACATACCACGTGAAATCTTTTATATGAAGTATAAAAATGACTTAAAATATAGTGTTTAGTGTATAAAATTAATATGATATTAAGTGTAATTATACACTTGTCACTGGTACAGGAACATGAAGATCGACAAGAGCATGCCGTGTACTATCTAAGAAAGAAGTTTCTACAACATGAGTCTAAGTACACATTGGTGGAGAAGACTTGCGTAACAATGGTATGGCTCACCAAGAAGTTGCGCCATTATTTCCAATCTTACAAAGTGGAGGCGATAGCGAAGTTTGATCCAATGAAATACCTTTATCACTCACCCAGCCTTGCTAGTAAACTTTCCAGGTGGTTGCTATTTTTATTTGAGTTTGACATCACGTATATAAACAGGAAAGTCATCAAGGGATGGGTCGTGGTCTAATTTCTCGCAAACCAAGCTTTGGATTTTGATTATGTCGAAGATCTTGAATTCCCAAATGAAGAGTTGACCATGGTTGAGGAATTAAAAAAAGAGTAGATGATGTACTTCGATGATGCAATGAATCGAAATGGGGCAGGCTTAGGGGTGGTGTTAATAACCCCGTATAATGTTGTCATACCTTTATCTAAGAGGTTCGAATTCCATATCACCAATAATGGCGTTGAATATGAGGCGTGCTTATTCAGCCTGGAAGCGCTGCCAAAATTCAAGGTAAAGAGGGTCTCTATCATAGGGGACTCGACACTAGTCATCAACCATGTCACTGAAGATTGGGAAATACGGGAAGAATCTTTGAAACCATACTTGGAGGCCATTTGGGGCATCTTTGCCAGGTTTGACAAGTGTGTCTTCCGCTACGTACCATGAGAGGAGAATCAAATGGCTGATTCCCTCGCCACCTTGGCATCCATGTAGGAGGGACCCCAAGCCCAAGTGATTAAACTAGTCATCCTACAATCTGCAAAGAAGCCTTAATACTGTAGGATTGCTGCAACAGAAGATGACTTAGTGACAGAATGTTGGTACTCGGAAATCCTTAGCTACTTAAAGAATGGCCAATACCCAAAGGGAGCATCTGACTCTGAATGCACCTCTCTTCGCCAATTAGCCATCCAATTCTGCATGATTGACGATGACTTGTTCAAACACACTAGCAAAGATTTGCTGCTACGTTACCTTACAAACAAGGAAGCCCTTTTGGTAACTAGATGAATACACAAAGAAGATTGCGACCCTCACATGAATGTTGATGCATTGGCCAAGAAGATCCAATGACAGTGCTATTTCTGGATAACCATGGTGGTAAATTGCATTGACGAAGTAAAGAAATGCCATGCCTGCCAGATTTACGGGGACATTAACCATTTGCCTCTCTTAGAACTTCATCATTTATCCACTCCTTGGCCATTCTTGGCATGAGGGATAAACATAAATGGAGAGATCCAACCTTCCTCTACCAATAGATACAGGTTTATCATGGTAGCAGTGGATTACTTCTTAAAGTGGGTAGAAGCCGAATCTTACTATTCGCAAGATTTTGGCTATACTCATCCTGAAAGGCTTGTCCTCGGTAACGGTGCTAAAAACTAGTTTGCCACTTTTCTATTGATAAGTTTAACAACTTAATTATGAGATTTTTGCTTTAAAGTACAAGTGTTGTCAATACCACTTATCAAATAGAAAAATGATGATAACTGCAAGTATAACGTTGCAATGTAGATTTAAAAGCTATAGAACTAACAGGGAAGGAACCAGTTCTAAAGACTAACAAGAGTAATGGAACAAAGAAAATAAAATTTGTAATTTTAATTTTGTTGGGTTGGTTGGAATATGATGGTAAATAAATAGATAAATGTATGAATAGATTATAGTATAAGAAATCGGTATAGATTATCCCTACGAACAAGTATAGCAGCAAAAATAAATGCAAAATTATCAAAGATATTATGTACACTAGACTACTTAAACAGATTCGGTTCTAGACACTCAGATATTCAATTATTCACCATAGAGCAAAACATTAAATGACTTTTCTAAATCTAGTGCAAATGAATTAAGACGATTATATAAACTTGGATAACAATAGTACTATGCTTAGTACGGGTCGCTCTCACATAGCCATATTTAGCAAGTTACCATTCCAAAAATGTTGGCTCACTAAACAACATTATAATCACAGATCCAATGACTATACACAATCTTGTTAACCCTAAAATCACTCTTAAAGTTAACTCAAAAGCATATAACTTGATTAATATAAAAGACTCAACATGAAATACACAATACGACGCATAGACATATCCTAAACTTCGAAATAGAAAGTATAAGTAGAAAACAAAGCAAAGTTGTAAGGTATGCATGTGAAAGCTAAAGTTGATCAAACCATATCCACTCTTTAATGGGAGTCGTCAATTCTCACAATTCTTGCATCTACTTTGAATTCGGTTTCGGCTCATACAGAACCTCCGCTAGGATACTATTCTTTGTGAATCTCGAATAAAAGAATGTTGAAAAATGAAAGCTTTTATTGATAAGTGCTTTGCAATTACACTCATACAATAATTGCTCGAATATGTAGAGAAATCTAGTAATCGAAATAAGGTTCGAATCACTTATACATTTTCTCGCTAACTTAGAACGAAGTGAAATCTGCACGATTTTCTCTCTAAAACTATGCATGAACGTATACCACACTACATGTCATATACCATATGCCACACCATACCACACACACAAAATTATGGAGTTTGGAGCCCTGTTTATAAAGTACGAAGGGTTGCATCCGTTCAGGCGAAGGGTCATGTCCATTGGCGAAGAGTTGCACCGCTTCATTGTGATTGGTTGAATTGATTTGATCTCATCTACAATGGAAAGTTACCTTTTCATGATTGGTTAACTTCCAAAAGGTGTCTTTTCGTTTGACAGTTGATGGAAGTTGATCATTCTTATCCGGTGGTTGAAAGAAGAGAAGAGTTTACCAAAAACCATCATGGTGGTGATAGCAAATGTATGTCGCGACTGTGAATACTTGGTTGGCAACTTTCTGTTGTGAAGGTTAACAAGTCATAACCGTGATACATGTGTCATGATTGTGACATGCCTTTTTCACATGATTCCTCTTTGCAATTTCTACTGATCTTTGACATCTTAGATCATTTGCCAATTCCTTAAGTTCCACGCATCTTTTTGCACCTTTTTCACTCTTTTTGCATAGATTTCCAACTTTAATCATTTTACTTCAAAGATTTACCTAATACCTCCATTTGCATAAAAAAACAACTACATACCACGTGAAATCTTTTATATGAAGTATAAAATGACTTAAACTATAATGTTTAATGATTGAAAACATCATGATTATAAGTAAATATACACTTATCACTTACAAGAACATCACCACTAAGAAAATGGCCAAGTTCATAGAAAAACACATATTTGCATGGTACGGGATTCCTTGCCCTATTGTATCTAACAATGGAGTCCAGTTTCAAGGAGCAGCGAGAGAGCTAATAAAGAAGTATATCTGGAACATCATCATTCCTTCCCTTATAGGCCTCAAGCCAGCAGAGTAGTGGAAGTGGCCAACAAGTCAATCAAGAAGATCTTGGGTAAGATGGTGGTCACCTATAGGGATTGGGCGGAGGCAGTTTGGGGGTACCAAACAAGTATTAAGTCCCCGAAGAATCAAACACCCTTTTCCTTAGTCTATGGCATGGAGGCGGTTTTACCAGCAGAACTAGAGATAAGATCTCTCAGAGTAGCCTTAGAAGTAAAGTTGGAAGAGTCAGACTGAGTTAGGGCCAGGTCTGAGCAACTCAACATGATAGACAAGCATCTCTTGAAAGCTTTGGATCACTTGCAAATTTACCAGCAAAGGATGGTTAGAGCATACAATAATCAGGTCAAACATCAAAAACAACCATTGAAGATATGAGACTTAGTCCTAAAGCAGTTAAGGCCTTCGAATGTGGATGTCAGAGGAAAGTTTAAACCAAATTGGGAGGGATCGTTCTTAATAAAAAGAGTCTTGAGCAAAAGAGCAGTGAAGATCATTGACATGGATGGCAATGAGTTTGTCAACCCGGTTAACCAAGATAAGCTCAAGTGTTACCACATATAGGATACAAACATCCTAACGTTCGACAAAATAGAGGGCGATTTTTTGTAGAATAGTCTGTTGGCTTGTATAAGCCAACTAATGACATGAGTCAAATCTATTGTACTTCGAATGATTTCATTAATGAAAATGTCAGCTAAATATTATGAATGTGTCCATTTAAAAATATATGCACGCTAATGGTAAACATCATGTAAGTAAAACAACATGAGCTTTAGGATTAATAAATCATAGTTTATTGTACAAGTTCAAATAAATACGATTGGTCCATAGTATATGAAGTACCGATAAATAACATTAACATCCGTCAGAAGAATCACCACTGTGCCAGTCAGCACGCACCTGCCGGGTATAGTCAAAGGGCGCCTCCCCATTCTCATAATGGGAATAATCAAGCATCGGATGAAAATACCTTGCAAGATCACCCAAAGACTTGATATCTGATAACCATAAGTGATAAAACCTGTCTGTCTCATCTGTCTCGAAGAGTCATAATCTAAGTCAAAGAATTGAGTGCTCTGCACCAACAACATTTGAATCCGATCGAGACCCTCATGATGCCAATTAGAGCTATGAGTTGAACAGGAAGACCTCAGAACCTAAAAATGCCTTCTGTAATACCTACACAACTAGGAGGGAGAGTAGAAAGTGACCTCGCACAGGCCAAGTAGGAGAATCCCACTATCATGCATTACCACGGCTACTTGAGGAATAGCCCACTAAGGACAGATCCATGAAATTTGGTGATCCTGATAACGATTCATGCTCTAAACCCAGTCAACCTCGTTTAGGTCCGCATGCTGATCGGTAATGAGATCGCGCCTATTGTATTGAGTGGGGGAGTAAAGGGTAGAATTTGTGGTGGGAGCTGGAATCAAAGATAGCTTGTCCAACAACCACATCTACTTCGGTGATAATTAACGCGGGACTATGTGAAATGTTAAAAAATGAAATGAAAAGTTACCTCAAGAAGGGAGAAGCGATCATCGACCAGACCTCGATTGACGTTGGCAGCATCCATGTTAACCAAACACTCCGCCAGAGCTAACATAGAATGAGAATGCTTGCAAGAAAGAGATTGCATAATAGAGATGAGCCGGAATGGGGCAACCGGCCAGGAATCGCAAATTAACTCGACCATCAGAAGAATGGCCACCATAAAAGGCCAAGCCAAGTGAGATCAGGAAGCAGTTGCACACCAATCCAAAACAACATGGACTTGAAACCCTAGAGGAGTAGGCGATTGAGATAAGAAGGGATGAACATAATCCAGGTTGCACAAACCTCTTAAGGTGTCCACAGTCCCTAATTGGTAGGTGGGAACTACGATAGGGAAGCCTTAGGGATAAGGAAGGCCAAATATGGCTTGAAATTCCTTGATCATGGGAAATAATTCCTGAAGGGTGAAATGATACATGTGACTATCCGGATCCTAGAATGATAAGGCAACCCGGACAAGAGTCGAGTTTACCAAGCGAAATGCCAAATAACGTATCCCCCACAGACCAAGAAGCTTTAATCTTGACCAATCAAGGTTTTTCAGGGTGCGAAGAAAGGATCGAAGCTATTGGTTGTGAGATGCCATGAGAAAGGAAGAAATCTGAACAGGTTAGAAAACCAACACCGACACCGATATTGATATATCAGTACCAATATGGGGCAATCTCAGTACCGATGTTAGTCTAAATTGCATCGGTATTGATGTGGTAATGTTGACATCAATGTTACCTACGTCGGTGTTGATGTATAAACTTATAAGGGGAGGAATTTCCTATCATCGATGTTGATGTCTCCTTTGCAACAATATATTATCAGCTATGGATACCTACAAACGCATACACAGGTTCGAAAATGGGCAAAGTTAGTGATTGAACAGCAAAGGATCGAGAAACACAGCACTAAAATGCAAAGGGGCTGAAATGCACCCTAATCAAATCAGATAAATGTGGAAAAGATTTACAAACCCCAAGGTACCAGAGGTGGAGTAAAATAAAAGTATATCAAAAACTACTCTATAAAGGCCACACCGACCAACTACCTACAAAACCTAGTCACTACTGGCAGAATTGTCTAAGTTCTCCTCTTCCTCATTGAGAGACTCCTGGATCCTGCTCGCATGATTAATATCATCCTTAGAAGCCTCACAAAGGAGAATAGATCCTCCAGGACCTCTCCCTGGGTTCCGGCTACCTTAATCCTCCTCAACTGCTGTGTGAAGGCCTACTCCTCGGACTTTGCGCTACTAACCCCGGTCGCAATCCGCCCCTTGCTCTTACCCTTACCCTTGGAGAGATCCTTCTCCATCCACAGGATGCGCTCCCCTTGGTCCTTCACCAGGCCCTCTGATAATAACAACCGGTCTCCCAGCTCCTGAGCCCTATCCTCTATGGAAGACCAAGCCTGGAGCTCCAGTGCAAGCAAAACTTGACATAAAAAATCACACACCATATCATGAACATGCATACACAATCTACCATCACATCACAATCACATTATGCATGAAGTACTATCTACCACATGGGCAGCTAGCGGAAACTGAGAAAGCAAAAGTGGAAAGTCTTACCCCAACAATGCTATTCTGCGTAGTGATCAGATCCCTCACAGACATATACTGGTGCACTTTCCACTCTACCTCAGCTCGACGAACCTGGTAAAATGAAGCGTCAGGGTAAAAGCAAATGAAAAATGCAAAGAAACTAGGGAAGAAGAGAGCTCACATGTGTGGTGTCTTGAGGGATGCAATCCAGGATATGATGGCTAGTCGAGAGCTCCACAGGAGTAGTGTCCCCGACCAAGGAAAGGAGAGAGAAGGCATCGTTTATGGGCGTAACTACCAGACCCTCTATGATACCTAGGGGTGGCACAGAAGGGCCCTTTGATCGCCAAGCCTCAACGTGGATGCGCTTGCTATCTCCAGTCTATAATCATATATAAAAGGTCATTAATCAACTCAAGGAAGTTGCGCAAAGGAAGCAATATGCCTAATTAAAGGTAATAAGAGAAGAAGGCATACCCTGGGAGTGCCAAGAAGGCCATGAAGTATGAGTCACGGGACTATAATATGCACCCACATCAGGCATATGTCTATCGGGACACCGCGGTCATCACCACCCTGATCATCACCATCATCATCTCCATCATCATCATCCTCATCCTCCTCATATTCATCATCAAGCAGCCCTGCTATGACCCTACGGAGGAGATCCTTAACGTGACGATGATGCCACAACTCCATGTTATCATGCCATAATCGAGGACAAGGTGGTAAGAGCAAAGTCATATAGACCTAGTAATCACCATCGATGCACTCAACCACCACACTGTTCCCCTCGAGGAACTCCAGATGATCGTCCATGATCGTGACATTAGAGGCGCCCAGAATATATCGAGTAGAGGGTGAGGAGGCAATGGCCAATCCGCTACTGAAGAGATCCTCCAGTCATGGACCTGCTCACCGAAATGCCACTCGAGAGACCGCGGACTCTCCAAGAAAAGGTGATGATAATCCACATCCTTCCTCATCGCCAAGACATCCTCCTGGTTGGGCACGGCCTTCCAAGGGTCCTCCACAATCTACATAAACATGAGAGGGGAGAATACAACAAATCAACCATCAACTTGATGCAAAAAAATGGAATAATGATCAAGGTTATAAGGTAAAAAGGAAATACTTGGTCACGGGAGAGATGGCGGATGCAAATCATGGTAGCCGTCCTCCACTTGCATAGATCGCTTACCCAATGACACCATCGAGCGATGAAGCCAACCCTTGGGTCTAAGGCACCCTCGAAGATAAGAGGAGGGAGTATTTGATACTCAAAAGCCCAAATCTGCAAAGCAAACATAATTAAACCTATTAGTACGACGTAACAACCGAGGTTGCACAAATGTAATCCACAAAAGATACCAATACTTGAAGGAGGAGATGGTTGAGCTTGAGGGTCTTGTTGTACCCCTCATGACATAGTCTAAGCCGTAGTATATCTAACCCAATATAGCCCGAGGCCAGTTCCAACTCGGGATGTTGGCGACATCCACAATCGTCGATATCAATCCATAGTTGATCTTGCTGGATGATACGGGAAAAAAGATGATGGATAAATGGCTAATGATGAAAGCCCTCACTACCTAGGGATGGAGCTCCTTAGGAACCAGACGAATCCTCTTCTAGTGCTGGTAGAGGTCACTATATGCCAACTTCCCGACACGAGGAAACACCCCAAACAAGTCCTCAACCCTCATCACCCCCCGAGTCAGGGTAGAAAATTTGTCCATGAAGATGTCAAAGTAGATGGTGGAGCCATCCCAGCTCAAGCCCATCATAGAAATAACATTGGAAGGAGTGATGGTCAGCTTGTGAATCAATAAATGAAAAGTCTGAGTCATCTCCGACCAACGCTCCACCAAAACAGTCAGAGTAGTGTGAGACAGATGAGGCATCTGATCGGGAAGCATGCTCACGATCCCCCCAAAGCTGGTGGTCCAAATGACTGCCTCAAGATCCAATTCCTTCCGTATCTTGGCTCACCAAGAGCTCAAAGTACGAATCCCAGTCGTGTTCACAAAATAATGAGGCTGCAAAAAAGCAGAAAAGACTAGTCATTATAACATTCACGACGCTACTTTACCCTGCAAAATCACAAAAATAAAGAGCAGATAAGCCCACAAATCCAAATTTCATCCTAAGGCACTTTATCGCACAGGAAACTAGCTAATTTCTACTGTAAACGTAAGCAGAAAATGAAGAAAAAAGGTTAAAACGCAATAAAGAGGTAATATGCTTGAGTTGATGTCGGTGTTGGCATTGGAACACCAACACCGACATACCTAACATCAATACCAATGTTAGGTTTGCAGTTACATTATCTGTACCGATGTTACAGTTGTAGAAACTAAGAGTTTTCCCCTTTGCATTTTCTAACCAAAAATCCTCCCAAAAACTCAAAGTTGCATGAATTAAACATTCCAAACACCAAAAGGACCCTAAATACTGCCTATTCATGGACCGATTCACACGAAATTGGTTCCAATCCATGTTTTTGGTTAAAATCCTAAAAAATTCAAAATCGAAGAAATTGAAATAAATGAGGGATTCCCAGGTTTCCTAGATGTTAGAGACGTGCTCATGGACCCTTGGGATGAGGGAGGTAACGGGAGAGGTGAGAAAGTAGCCCATGAACTTATCCGTAGAGTCAAATCCGTACCCCCAAGCCACGGAGAATGAACTAAGCACCGGGATCATATGGTGAATCTAGAGAGACAAGGTGGCGATATTGTGGGGTTTCTTACCCTTGGTCTTAGTCCTCATGATGGAAAGTCGAAAAAATTACCGGAAAAGAGGAAGGAGAGGTTTTTTGGGGGAGAAAATCGGAAGAGAAGTGAGGGGGGAAAAGAGTGAAGTTTTTGGATTTTAAGGTATTCTATCTTTGGAAGTCAACATCGATGTCAGTGTTTCCAACACTGACATTGATGTCATGACATCAGTACCGATGTTGGTAACATCAGTACTGACATTGCTTTCTAATTCTTTTTCTCTCTTCCTTTTATAAGATTAAGCCACGCTGGAAGATTTTCTACCATGATGGAACATAGATGAAAGGATATGCCCGATCTTCGAGACCTTATGACTTTACGAGGTTATACTAAACGTTCCTGTATCCTAATCTCGGGATAAAAATGGGCCTCCTATGTCCTCATTTTCATGACTAATCACAATCAATGGACTTCTTATAGTCCACATTTTCCCCGACTTATTACGGTCAAAGGACCTTCTATGGTCCACACCTTTTTTCGACTTATTATAGTCAAATGGACCTTCTATGGTCCACACCTTTTTCCAACTTATTACAATCAAATGAACTTTCTACAGTCTGCATCTTTCCCGATTTATTACAATAAATGGACTTTCTACAATCCGCATCTTTTCCGACTTATTATAGTCAATGAACTTTCCATAGCCCGCACCTTTTCTGACTTATTACAGTCAATGAACTTTCCACGGTCCATGCCTTCTTTTGACTTATTGTATTCAATGGACTTTCTACATTTTGCACCTTTTCTGACTTATTACAGTCAATGGACTTTCTAAGTCGGCACCTTTTTTGACTTATTACAGTCAATGGACTTTCTACAGTCTGCACCTTTCCCGACTTTCTACAGTTCGCATCTTTCCTAACTTATTACAGTCAATGGAATTTCTATAGTCTACATCTTTTTTGACTTATTACAGTCAACAGAATTTCCACAGTCTGCACCTTTTTTGACTTATTACAGTCAATGGACTTTCCACAGTCCACGCCTTCTTCTAACTTATTATAGTTAATGGACTTTCTACAGTCCGTAATGATAAGTGTATAATTACACTTATTATCATGATATTTTCAATCATAAAATGATATGGTTTTGAGTCATTTTATACTTCATATAAAAGATTTCACGTGGTATGTAGTTTTTTATGCAAATGCAGAAACTATGTAAATCTGGGAGTAAAATGATCAAAGATGGAATTCTATCTAAAAAAGAGTGAAAAAGGCGCAAAAAGATGCTTAGAATACAAGGAAATGGCTTAGGATCGAAGTTGTCAAAGATCGGCAAAGTTGCAAAGAAGAAACATGAAGAAAAACACATGTCACTATCGTGACACCCATTCGCAGTCGTGACTTGTCATTCTTCACAAGTAGAAAGTTACCAACCAATAGTCATGATCACAACATGTATATCGCACTTGCGACTTGTGATGGTTATTGGTCAAATCTTCTCAACTACCAACCACTAGATAAGAATGATCAACCACCATCAATTGTTAGATGAAAAGACACCTTTTAGAAGTAATCCAATCATGAAAGGGTTCCTTTCGATTGTAGATGTGGATGAATCATTGCATCCAATCATACCAATGGACACGACTCTTCGTTTGGATGGATGCAACCCTTCGCACTCTATAAATAAGGTTCAAATCCAACCAATTTTGTGGGGAATAAGAGGGTGCATGGTAGTATGTGTTGATGCATGCGTGTATGCTTAGATAGAGAGTAAAAATAGTATAGATTTCACTACATTCAAAGTGTTAGTGAGAAAAACGTATTAGTGATTCGATTCTTATTTCGATCACTAGATTTCTCCACAAATTCGAGCGATTATTGTATGATTGTATTGCAAAGAACTTATCAATAAAGTTTTCATTCTTCAACATTCATTTGTTCGATATTCATAAAGAATAGCATCCTAGCGGAGGTTCTATACGAGTCGAGACTGAATTCAAAGTAGACGCAGGAATTGGAATTGACGACTCCCATTAAAGAGTGGATACGGTTTTATCAACTTTAGCTTTCACTTGCATACCTTACAACTTTACTTTTTTTCTACTTATGCTTTTTATTTCAAAGTTTATTATATGTCTATGTATCATAACGAGTATTTCATCTTGCGTCATTTATATTAATGAAGTTATATGCTTTCGAGTTGACTTTAAGAGTAGTTTCAGGGTTAGCAAGATTGTGTATAATCACTGGATCTGTGATTATAATGTTATTTACTGAGCCAACATTTTTGGAATGGTAACTTGCTAAATATGGCTATGTGAGATTGACCCATACTAAGCATAGTAATATTGTTATCTAGGTTTTTATAAGTGTCATAATTCGTTTACCCTAGATTTAGAAAAGTCATTTCATGTGTTGCTGTGTAGTGAATTATTGAATATTTGGGCATCTAGAACTGTATTTGTTAAAGTTATCTAGTGTATGAAATTTTCTTAATGATTTTGCATGTTTTTCTCTACTATACTTGTTCTTAGGGAATATCTAGATAGTTTACATCTTCTCTAATCTGTTCATGCACCTATCTATTCATCAATTTATCATCCAATGCCTCCAATGCAAATTATCTTATTTCTTTTATTTCGTAACTCTAGTTGGTCCTTAGAATCGAATTCCTTCCCTATGGGATCGATATCTTTTAAAACTACATCGCAACTGTATACATACATTGGTCTTCATTTTTCTATTTGATAAGCGGTACTGACAACACATGTTCATATTTAGAACTTTTATCTTATCAATAGAAAAGTGGGGAATAAGGTTTTTAGCACTGTTACCGAAGATAAGCCTATCGGAATGAGTATAGTCAAAATCTTGCGAACACATAACTTTTCTAAACTTATACAAACAATGGACTTTCTACAGTCTACACCTTTTTTGACTTATTACAATCAATGGACTTTCTACAGTCCGCACCTTTTCCGACTTATTATAGTCAATGGACTTTCTACAGTCCTCACCTTTCCCGACTTATTATAGTCAATGGACTTTCTATAGTCCACATCTTTTTCTACTTATTATAGTCAATGGACTTTCTATAGTCCGTACCTCTTTCAAACTTTTCCTTACTGATCGTGACGAGCGAAAGATCGACATTCAAGGGGAAACAATTGAAGAACAGGCAACTTACAAGGAGCACGGGATGACCAGTAACTCCAACATGACGCTAGGATGTAAGGCCCCGAATTATCACAAAGACCCCACATCGAGAAGTGCTAACCGTGAGCAGTCAGGTATCACCTCTAACCCCGCTACTCTTTCAATCTGGGACCATACTGATCTCATATCAGCATTGGTACCACAAGGGGTAGCTTATGAGCATGGGATTTTTCTCCTCACTCGCGAGTTCAATGATGAACCTGTAATTTATTTTCCAATCTAGTATTCCACTTTGATAGGGTCTCAAAGGTCCTCAAGAGAAGCATTCCTCATTTCTTACAAACCTTAGGCAACCTTTATTCATTTAAACCATTCAAGGCTCAGATAAAGTTAGACCCAATGCCCATACTGATGTGACAACATCGATATTGGCATTGATAATATTAGTGTCAGCATTGCAATAGTGATATCGATATTGCCACCTTAGCAGTAACCATGCCTAATTTGAACCAAAGTTAGAACAAAAAGCTAACACCGACACCGATGTTACTAACATTGGTATCGATGTTGCCAATATCAGTGTCAGCATTACAACATTAGTATCGATGTCGCTGAGTTAACAGCAGTAGAATCACAGAATTTCATGAATAATGGATGCAATAGTTCTCTAGGCCCTTATACCCTTGGTTGACCTCTTCAGCAGTTCCACGCTGTAGGGTGGTTGGAGAGGCTCCTCCTCCTTTAGATTGGGGAGCTAAAAAGTTAAAATGGGGTGTAAATAATTATGACTTTTGTGTTTGGATTGAAGGGAGCTCTCCTACAAAAGGAGGGCTCATATTCAAACAAAGAGGAGCTCATTTTCGTGCATAGAAGTAGAAGCAAAGAGAACTCACTTGATTTTAAAGAGAAACTTGCATTTTCATGTGTTTTGAGTTAGTTTTGGTAGGTTAAGTAATATTTTCTTTAAAAAGGCTAAGGGAAGTTCATAGAAAGGGTATGAACTTGGAATTTCTGGGATTTGTTTGGGTAATCTTGAGGTTTAAACTCACCAAAGTTGGGAGAAATTGAAGGGAACCAAGTCTCTAGTTCATATTAATGTCAAAGATACTTTCCATCATCTTTGTTAAGTTTTAATCTAATAAAACTTAGTGGAGAAGTCATCAACATAGTCCCTAACTAAACAAAAGTCATTATACTTTAAGTTTGTGGAGCAACACTTGCCCCATCTCTTGGTTTTCTCAAGCCAAATCACTACATCATACAAACAAAGAAACGAGGAGGGCTTCCCGGAGGAGCTTTGCGGATCTCGAAGAAGTGGATTCTCGACTACGGGCTGAGCCACCGAGTTCCTAGAGTTGTGTCTCATGCTTATTTGATGATTTGATATTGTTTTGAAAGTGTTTAAATGCTTTCCATTTTCCCTTTGTATTCTGGAAATTTCAAGCAATGTTGACATCGGTGTTGCGATGTCGGTGTCGGTGTTGCAATGCTGACATGACATTACAACACCGATGTCGGTGTTACCTTTATTTTCCAGAATACTAATTTATATATTATGCACTAGTTGTGGGTTAATTATGTAAAAATGACTTGTTTACATGAGCATACCAAGATCAACATAATAATTATGTGTTGTATTAGTCTTTTGGATATATACCGAGGGAAAATTAAAATAACGGTTTCCTCTTAACTGAGATAAAATTATTGCTGGACTTTAATTTACTCGGAATATATACAAAAGATAGTAATTATGTTGATGGGCTTAGAATTATTTACGACTTCCATATATTTGTGAATAATTAAGTTTAGATTAGGAAACCCCCTCAAAGGGAACACCTTGTTCTCAAATATCCAACCTGATAAAATTCACATGCAGTATTTTCACTAATAAAACTAGCAACATACTTGTATAAAAATATATCATTTTTCACAAAGGAAACCACGAGCCCTCATCGGCACTTTTTATTCAAATCGACTATACGGGTCTTCCAAATATTCAAACCGAACATACTTGGTGCATTGGCACATATTTATGTTGTGAAAATATTTTGTGCTAACCTTTGTGGATGCAGGTAGATTAGGTTAGATGTATGTTATGATTTATTTTCCTTCGGGTATCGCACTTTAATAAAAATTATGTATTTGTTAGATTGGTTGTATAACAGGATATGGATGTATTCATTTACCTAGATCTCATATATTTTAGGTAATTTGTATTCCCCATCCCCAAAATATGTAGATAATCCCCCCTAGACTAGGCACATTTACTTTCCTAAGTGTTTACTTTCTACACTTATTTATTGCCTACCGTATGAATGCTAAAATATAACTTGAAAATGATTTAGAATGGGATATCATGATATCTAAATATGGTAGCCATTTGCCTAATATGACTTAAATAATGATGAAATAAGTAACTCTTTCAGACCCGAATCTCTATAATACGGCATCGTTTAGGCTTAATGGATATAGGCTTTACCAAATTTCCTGGAAGAGTTGATCTAGTTGGCGACTCTGTATAACGTAGGCTAGAGGTTTAGGCCTTGAGTCTTTGGAATCCTTTCCACAATCATAACACACATTTTTGAAAACCCCATGCCCCATCTCAAGGGGCCGGCACCTAGCGGCAATCACGCAGGTAGTATGTCATCCGCTCACAACAACCATTACTTAACTGTTTGAAGAAAAGGAATATCATTTCCTATTAGCAATATATCATTGACATATGATACAAGGAAAATGATCGCACTCCAACTATCCTTCTTATATACACAGGGCTCATTAGCGTTTGACACAAAACCAATTTCTCAGATTGTCTCGCCAAACCTAATATTCCAACTCCTTGATGCTTGCTTAAGTCCATAAATGGACTTCTGCAACTTGCATAGCTTTGAGCCATCCTTGGATGTAAAACTCTAGGGTTGTGCCATAAACACATCCTTATTTAGATTCCCATTAAGGAATACTGTCTTCACATCCATCTACCAAATCTCATATTTGTAATGAGCGGTGATGGTAAGGAGTATCCTACTAGACTTCAACATGGCCACCGGTGAAAAGGAATCATCATAGTCAATGCCTTTTTTTACTGTACCCTTTTGCAACCAACTTTGCTTTTATAGCTAACCATGTTACCGTCCATGTTAGTTTTCTTCTTGAAAACCCATTTACAACCTATGGGCCTAATCCTACTTGGCGCATCAATTAAGCTCCAGACTAGATTTTCATACATGGAGTTCATCTCCAACCTCATGGCTGTAAGCCATTTGTCGGATGCTAAGCCTTCCATTACCTACTTGTAAATCATGGGCTCATCATCTTCCCAAACTCTTAGGCAAGAAAGGGCGGGTTTCTTACCATACCATAATTAGCATGGAGTTTGATCAACTGATTTAGAGGGCACTCTATTTAGAATATAAACTGCACTCTCAAGTGCATAAACCCAAAAGGATCTGTTGAGTTTTGCTTGGCTCATCATGGACCGAACCGTATTGAGTAAGGTTTAATTCCTCCTTTCTGACACTCCATTGAGCTGTGGTGTATAAGGAGGTGTCCATTAGAATAAAATACCATTATCCCTTAGATAATCCTAAAACTCTTTGCTTAAGTATTCATCGCCTCGATCAGATCGAAGGGTCTTGATACTTTTTCCAAGCTGTTTCACTACTTAGTTTCTGAACTCTTTAACTTTCTCAAAACTTTCAAACTTATGCCTCTTAAGGTACAGATAACCATATCACTAGTTATCGTTGAGAAAGGTTATGAAGTAGATGAAACCCTCATGTATCTTAACACTCATTGGACCACATACATCAAAATGTATTATTTCTAAAGTACTAGTTGCATGATGTCCCTTTTCTTTGAAAGGTTTCTTAGTCATCTTCCCTTTTAAATAAGGTTCGTATGCACCATAGGATATCCATTCCGTTGGGCCTAAGTCTCCGCATATATGTAACTTAGCTAAGCAAGTCTCATTTATATGGCCCAGAGACAATACCATAAGTATGAGGATTCCTCATTATCTAATCTCGATATCTTAATAATGTTCATAATTAGAATTTTAATTTTAGTATCTTGAACATAAATTCCATCCACAGATATTCCACAAGCATAAAGAATATTATCATGTTGAATTTGACATTTATTATTAGAAAATAAATTTTCAAATCCCTCTGTTTCTAAAAGTGCAACAGAAATAATATTCTTTGTGACAGTAGGAATAAAATAGCAACTGTTTAAAACTAAACCTAGGCCACTAGGAAAATAAAGGCTATATGTCCCCACAGCTGTTGCAGCAACTCGTGCTCCATTTCCAACTCTTAGGTCCATTTCCCACTTTGCAAGCCTCCTATTGTTCTACAATCCCTGCATAGAAGTACAGATATGAGTACCACAACCAGTGTCTAATACCCAAGTAGACTCATAGGGAACTGTAGAGAAACTCTCTATCATCAACATACATGAAGTAGATGCCTCACTCGGCTTCTTCTTCACTTGTTAAGAAATCTGAACCTTGCAAATTTTCTTCTAGTGTCCGGCCTTGCCACATCGGAAGCAGACATTTGCAATTCCTTTCTTACTTTTCTTCTTCTTACTGATTTTCTTCTTGGCACTCAAACTCTTTCCAAAATGGGACCCACCCTTGGTAGGTTTGATTTTCTCAACCAAAATTAAAGCCTTTGGATCTTTTCGAATCTTAGGCTCTACCATTTTCAGCATGTTGACCAACTCGGGTAGTGTGGTGTTGATCTTGTTCATATAATAATTAGTCACAAATTGTGAATAAATATTAGTTAATGAGCCAAGAATCAGATCCATACATAATTTGTGATCCACCATAAAACCTAGTTGAGTCAGCTTCTCCATATAACCCAAGAGTTTAAGAGCATACTGTTCGCCACTTTTCTACTAATAAGTTTAATAGTTTGTTCACAAGATTTAGCTATATATCAATGGTGCCAAAAACTTGTTCACAAAAAATATAGGTGTTGTCAATACCTCTTATCAAATAGAAAAATGATGATAACTGCAAGTATACAGTTGCGATGTAGTTTTAAAAGATATAGATCCCACAGGGAAGGGCTAGTTCTAAAGATCAACAAGGAAGATAAAATAAAAAGAACATAAAATAATGTATATTTTTGGATAAGATAGTTAGAATGAAAAATGAGTAAATATAGGTATGAAAGATTAGAGAACATAAATATATAGATTTTCCCTTCGAAATAAGGATAGTAGAGAAAGAATGCAAGTTCAACAAAGTTGTTACGATTCACTAAACTAATCTGACAGACTCGGTTCTAAATACTCAGATGTTCAGTTATTCGTCGCAGAGCAACACATGAAATGACTTTTCTAGATCTAACGCAAACGAATTAAGACTATCATATAAACCTGGACAACATCAATACTATGCTTAGTACGGGTCGCTCTCACATAGCCATATTTAGCAAGTTACCATTCAAATAATGTTGGCTCACTAAACAGCATTATATCACCGATCCAGTTATTATACATGATATTGTTAACCTCGAAATTACTCTTAAAATTAACTCCAACGCATATAACTTTATTAACATGAAAGACTTAACACGAAATACGCATTATGACACATAAACATATCATAAACTTCGAAATAGAAAGTATAAGCAGAAAGCAAAGAAACGTTGTAAGGTATGCAAGAGAAAGCTAAAGTTGATCAAGCCGTATCCACTCTTTAATGAGAGTCATCAATTCCCGCAATTCCTGCATCTACTTTGAATTCAGTCTCGGCCCGTACAGAACCTCCACTAGGATGCTATTCTTTGCGAATATCGAACAAACGAATATTGAAGAATGAAAACTTTATTGATAAGTGATTTGCAAGTACACTTATACAACAATCGCTTAAGAATGTAGAGAATCTAGTGATCGAAACAAGAATTTGAATCACTTAAACATTTTCTCGCTAATGATTATGAACATAGCGAACTCTTTATCTACACACACTATATGTAACCCTATAATTGCACTTTAATATTCTCCTCTCTTTTGGTGTCACTTTGGTGTATGAAATTGGTGAAGTGTGGAGCCCTATTTATAGAGTTCTAAGGGTTGCGTCTATCCAAACGAAGGGTTGTGTCCATTGGTGAATGATTGCATCTCTTCATTGTGATTGGTTGAGAAGCTTTGATATAATCCACAATGGATAGGTACCTTTTTCATGATTGGTTGACTCCTGATAAGTGTCTTTTCATTGGTAGTTGATGAAAATTGATGGCAGTTGATTATGCTTATCTAGCGGTTGGTAGTTAAGAAGATAGAACCAGAAAACCATCCATGTCGTGACCGTGAATCTTTGATTGGCAAACTTCTATTCTGAAGAAGAACAAGTCGCGACCGCGAATGCTTATCACAACCGTGAATTGCATTATTATTTAGAATTCTCCTTGTAACTTCACCGATCTTCGACATCTTCGATCCTAAGCCAAATCTTTGAGTTCCACACATCTTTTTGCACCTTTTTCACTCCTTTTTCATAGAATTCCACTTT
>CATIWQ010068619.1:0-22344 GCA_949673415.1 Euphorbia schlechtendalii | reverse complement strand
AGATTTGTTTGAGTGAACCATTTTGATGAAAAAGGATTTATTGATTTCAAGGTTTAGAATAGAAAGTTTTGATTGAAAAAGGAGGAATTTTGGATAACTGAAGTGAATAGTTATGAGAGTTACAACCTATATGTAGAAAATGAGAAAAACTGTCGAAAAACTACCATAACCGCTGTAGTTATCGTGTGTGTCGTGATCGTGATCCTTCATCGCGAGCGTGACTACAAAATGTTTGAAAAATAGAAAGTTTGTAGAGGAATTCACGAGCGCGATAGACAGTGGCGAACGTGAATAGGAAAAATAGAAGAAAATCTTCTATTTGTCAAGAATTAAGATGGAAAATTATGATGTATCACCCCAAAGATGATTATTTCATAAACTTTTCGTATCTAGAATAAAATTTAGAAAATTGCATAGTATAGGAAACAAAACAAATAAACAATATCTTCAGAACTTATTTGGCTTCCCAACAACATCTTCAGAACGCATTTGCCTTCCCCGGCAACGGCGCCAAAAACTTGTTCGCCAGTTTTCTATTGATAAGTTTAATCAATAATGGTTCCAAAATCTCGTGAACTATTGGCTAATAACTGCGTCAAAAAATTGTTCACAAATAAATGTAGGTGTTGTCAATACCTCTTATCACATAGAAAAATGATGATAACTGCAAGTATACAGTTGCGATGTAGTTTTAAAAGATATCGAACCCAAAGGGAAGGAACCAAGTCTAAAGATATGGAAAGGAAAGATAAAAATAAGGAAATAAAAATAGAATTAATATTTTTGGGTAGGAAGTTAGAATGAAAAGTTGAGCAGATATAGATGTGATAGATTAGAGACTCTAAATAAATAGATTTTCACTACAGACAAGTATAGCAAAGAAAACATGTAACATCAATGAAGATGTTACGACACATTAGACTAATCTAACAAACCGGTTCAATATACTCAGATGTTTAATAATTCACCGTAGAGCAACACATTAAATAACTTTTCTAAACATAGTGCAAACGAGATAAGACTATTATATAAACCTGGATAACATCAATACTATGCTTAGTACCGATCGCTCTCACATAGCCACATTTAGCAAGTTACCATTCCAAAAATGTTGGCTCACTAAGCAGCGTTATATCACAGATCTAGTGATTATACACGATATTGTCAACCCCGAAACTACTCTTAAAATTAACGCCAACGCATATAACTTGATTAACTTAAAAGACTTAGCACGAAATACGCATTATGAAACATAGACATATCATAAACTTCGAAATAGAAAGTATAAGTAGAAAGCAAAGTAAAGTTGTAAGGTATGCAAGTGAAAGCTAAAGTTGATCAAACCGTATCCACTCTTCAATGGGAGTCGTCAATTCCCGCAATTCCTGCGTCTGCTTAAAATTTGGTCTCAACCCCTACAAAACCTCCGCTAGGATGCTATTCTTTGCAAATATCGAACAAACGAACATTGAAGAACGAAAACTTTTATTGATAAGTGATTTGCAAGTACACTTATATAATAATCGCTCAGGAATATAGAGAAATCTAGTGATCGAAACAAGGATTCGAATCACTTAAACATTTTCTCGCTAGCACTTAAGAGCATAGCGAATATAACTATACACATACTATATCTCTCTATCACTTTTTACACTCTAATACAATGCACTGTTGATGCACTTGAATCCCCCAAAAATTGTTGAAGAATTGGAGCCTTATTTATAGACTTTGAAGGGTTGCATTTGTCCAAACGAAGAGTCACATCCATTGGTGAAAGATTGCATCTCTTCAATGTGATTGGTTGAGAGGCTTTGATTCAATCCACAATGGATAGGTACCTTTTCATGATTGGTTGACTCTTGATAAGTGTCTTTTCATTGGTAGTTGATGGCGGTTGATCATGCTTATCTAGCAATTGGTAGTTAAGAAGATAATGCCAGAAAACCATCCATGTCACAACCACGATATGTGATTCGCGATTGTGAACCTTTGATTGGCATATTTATGTTTCTGAAGCGAATAGGTCACGATCGCGAGGTATTGTCGCGATCGTGAATTGAGTTTTCTTCAGAAATCTCTTTGTAACTTCACCGTTCTTTGAAAGCTTCGATTCTAAGCCAAATCTTCAAGTTCCACGCATCATTTTGCACCTTTTTCACTCTTCTTTCATATAATTCCACTTTAGTTCATTTTACTCCCAAGATTTACGTAGTATCTGCATTTGCATAAAAAATAACTACATACCACATGAAATCTTTTATATGAAGCATAAAAATGACTAAAACTATAGTGTTTATTGTATAAATTTATATGATAATAAGTGTAATTATATACTTATCATGTAATTATACACTTATCATCAATCTCAGTACCTAAAGGCAAGTGGTGTTCTACGTGAACATGTCTAACTCTAGGATTGCTACGACTATTACATGAGATAACACTTAATCTGAGCTCAATAAACTGGATGGTAAATAACATGAAGGAAGGAGAGTATTGTACTGGTTACTATTGCAGAATCGGATCAAGTCACAAGCACGTAAAATTCCAAGTATCGGAGGATCATACGCCTTTACTAAAAAGCCCATTTAGTCATCTAGATTAATCGGGTCTCATATCAATCTAGAACACTAAGCCTAAAGGATCCCAGATGGGAAGCCATGTTTAGGTTAACCTCTAGCAATACTTCAAGATCCTATGAGGTCACACACATTGCACCGTCACTAGACTAAATGAAGAACTTATAGGCAGTGTCCATAATGAGAATAAAAGGGAGAGTCAAGTTTGTTTTGGATGGACCATGAATTGGTCAAACCAAATAAATGATGTAAGAGGAAACTATTCAATGTATAGAGTAAGGGAATTTTTCCTGTCACCAGTGGGCCTCGTGAAAAAGAAATGAATGTGACAGCTTTGGAGATAACCAAAATGGCAAGATTGTTGGAAGTGACATAGTTGGTGTTTCTCCTTTAATCAAAGAGGCATCTCTGGTCAAAGGTCTTAAGTTCAACTTGCTTAGCATAGCTCAGCTTTGTGACAAAGGTGGAAAAGTTACATTCAACTCAATAGGTTGCTCAGTTTTTTTATTGTAAGACTAATTCTTCTATGCTCTTCGCTTATAGAATTAATAATGTGTATATGATTGATTTACCCCCTAGCTCCACTAATGTTTATCTAGAATCTAAGAAAGTTCATGAATTTGGCACATAAGGTTGGGTCATATAAATATGAACATTTTGTCCACACTAGATAGAAAGTAACTAGTTGTGGGTTTACCTAGTGTCAAATTTGAGAAAGATAGGCTTTTCTCAGCTTGTTAACTTGGTAAGCAGGCTAGAAAGTCATTTAGATCAATTAACAATGTAGTAACTAAGAGGCCGCTGGAGCTCCTACACTTGAACCTTTTTAGCCTTGTTCAACCTATGAGCATGGGCAGAAAGAGATTTTCCTTGGTGGTTGTGGATGACTTCACGAGATTCACATGGGTAATCTTGCTAGGTAGCAAAGATGAAACCTTTGAGTCTTTTGTCAAACTCAATAACTGGATAATGAATAGACTAGGAATTAAAATCTATAGAATCTAGAGTGATCATGGACGTGAATTTGAGAATTTACATTTCAAAGAATTCTGTTCAGTGCATAGAATTGACCATAACTTTTCTGCTCCTTGTATGCCTCAACAAAATGGGGTTGTGGAAAGGAAGAACATAACCATAGTTGAGATGGCTCGATCCATGCTTGGTGATAACAATATACCAAAGTAATTTTTGGAAGAAGCTATTAACACAACATAATATTTCCTTAATCAGATTTTAATTTACCCAATTTTGGAGGAAGCACCCTATGAGATTTGGCAAGGGCGTAAGCCTAAGATTGGTCATCTCAGATCCTTTGGGTGTAGGTGTCTTATCTTAAATACCAAGGAGCAGCTAGGTAAGTTTGATTCTGAGGCTTATGAAGGTATCTTTTTGGGTTACTTAACTAACAACAAGACATATACAATATATGTCAAGATAACTTGTCATTTGTAAGAGTCTATGTATGTAGATTTTGATGAAACTAACAATGCAGGTAGACATCCATCTGATTAAATGAAGGAGTAATCTAAGCAGATAATCAACTCAGCATGCCACTCTCTGTGCTACCCAGCGCAAGAGCTAGAAACTAAGGAAGTTAAAGCTGATGAAGATCTTTCTATCAACTTCAATAAAGAAAAAGATCAAGCTCAACCTCAACAACCAAGTGCAGAGACTCCAATTGTAGATTCGAATCATCCAAGGGAGATTAGAGCTCATCGTAATCACCCAATTGAGAATTTATTGATGAAGTTCATAATACAATAATGACATGAGCTCAGATCAGTAGAGCTTTCATCTCATTAATTGAACCCAAGAAGTTTGAAAATGTAGAAAGAGATGACTATTAGATTATCATGATACAAGAGGAATTGGATTAGTTCAAGCGCAATGAAGTTTGAGATCTAGTTCCTAAGCCCAAAGGGAAATCAATTATCAGAAACAAGTGGGTTTTCTACAACAAGCTTGATGACGATGGTGTTGTTGTCAAAAACAAGGCTAGGATTATTTCTCAAGGCTACAATCAGCAAGAAGGAATAGACTATGATGAGACCTATGCACCAGTAGCCCATCTTGAAGCAATTAAGATTCTTTGTGCTTTTATATCCCCTATTAATTTCAAGCTATTTCAAATGAATGCAAAGAGTGCTTTCCTAAATGGCTTCATTCAAGAGGAAGTTTATGTACACTAGCCCCCAGGCTTTGAAGATGCAAACAATCCAGAGCATGTCTACAAATTGAAGAAAGCTCTATAGGGATTGAAACAAACACCTCGTGCTTGGTATGAGAGTTTGACCAACTTTCTACTTAGCAAAGGCTATGAAAGAGGCAAAGCAGAAACAACTCTATTCATCAAGCGAAGAAAAGAAGATGGGTTACAAGTCCAAATAAATGTGGATGATATCATATTTGGAGAAACTAATAAAAGACTTAACAAGGAGTTCAGCAAGCAAATGAAGAGCGAGTTTGAATGTCAATGATGGGAGAGCTCAACTTTTTCCTCAGACTTCATATCAAGCAAAGTGAAGATGAAATCTTCATTAGACTAACTAAGTATGCCAAAGGAGTCCTGAAGAAGTTTGATATGGAAAATTTGAAACCAATGTCCACTCCCATAGCCATTGATACAAACTTGAGTAAGGATGAAGCCAGTAACCCTGTAGATAGTAAGTTCTACAAAGGCATTATTGTTTCTCTTCTTTACTTAACTATTATTAGGCCTGATATTCAATACTCTATATGTTATTGCATGCATTATCAAGCTGACCCCAAAGAATCTCACTTAGAAACTATTGAGAGAATTCTTTGATTTTCGCAAGGTTCTATTGATGCAAGTCTATGGTATCCAAACAACTCAGATTTCATTCTAAGAGGATACACAAATGCAGATTATGGAAGGTACAAGCTTGATAGGAAAAGCACCATTAGAGGATGTCATTTCCTTGGATAATATCTTGTTTCTTGGTATAGTAAAAAAGCAAATTTTCGTTACACTATGTACTATAGAATCTGAGTACATGGTAGCTGGAAGTTGTGTAACAATTTTAATGGATTAAGCAACAACTAAAGGGTTATGGCATAAAGTCTAAATGCCTCGAACTTATGTGTGATAACAAGAGTGCAATTGATCTATCCAAGAATCCAATTTAACATGGCTAGATGAAGCATGTCAATATAAGACATCACTTCATAAGTGATCATGTGATAAAAGGAGATGTCAAAATAGAGTATGCTCCTTCAGCACACTGATATTTTCACCAAGCCATTAGCAAAGGTGCAATTCAATACACTAAGAGAGCTAATTGGAATGGTAAACCCAATTTGATAAAATCCCAAAAATTTGACTAAGTGTCAAAAGCAAGATCAAAAAGTCGAGTTTAGTGGAATAAGGTGGCATGTATCTAACATTGTCTATTTTTAACTCCGTTAGTTTAGCTTTCTAGGTTAATAATCAAAAAGCTACTTTATTGAAAGGTTATTTAAATTGTAATCATTAAGACTAAAACTACATCATTTAACTAAGGCAATAAATTCCTTATTCCATCTCAACGTTAATCTTGATCTTAGCTTATGGAGAATACACGTGTTGTGTTGTAGGAAAATCAGCTATAAAAGAGAGATCAAGCTGGAGAGAGGGCACTTGCATTTCTAAAATCCTAAGTGTTTTTCTCTCTAAAGAATAATCTTTTTCTCTCAAAATTTCTCCAATGGCTTCTTCTCAACAAAATTAAGGAGAAATTCAATATTTCCTCAAATAGATGGCACGACTAAGAAGATTATTCTACCTCAAGGAACAGTATTCACTCATATCAAGTGGACAAATTCTGAGAGGGAATTTAGCCTTGTGTTTGAGGTAGACTATGATGAAATCCTCAAGAATAAGATGCTGCACAGGGTAGTCAAGTAGCAGAATCTCAACAACTTTCTACTTCTTGATGGACTAATCATTAAGGAGGTTATGAAGAGCTTATATTCAAATCTCTACACAATCGAGGGTTTTCCAGAAATTCTTATGGTTGAGGTTGACCAAAAATCATATCTTATCTCAATGAGGCTCATAGGAAGAATTTTGCTCATGCCTCTGAAAGCCATTATATAAGGAGAAACGATGATGAAGAGGCGGTAGTTATACCGGAAGATTGGGAACTTTCGGTAGAATATGATCAGGAGAAATTAGCTCTTCCAGCTTGTCATGGAGGGTTAAAGCATGCCATGAGCTCTTTATAAGAGTTTTGCTACCCAAGAGTGGATCTTTGTCTAGCTGCATCAAATTCGAGCAATGCATTGTCTATCATATGGTGGAAGGAAAGCAACTAAACTAGTTGTGTTGATACTGCATTATCTCACTAAGGTAATCACTATGTACCATTCTAGTTATCTTATTACTGCAACTATCAAATGTGTGAGGATAGATGTGGCAATGTATGAGAATGAAGGGGGAGACCTACTTTTGCTAGTGAATAGGACATTCGACTTCCAGCACTTCAAGAAGTTAAAGTTCTCTCAACTTTTTTCTGGGTATAAAAAGGCCCAGAATATCAAATTGAAGAAGATAAAAGTGATCTGCCTTTCCTGAAGATGTGTTAAAGGTGGATGAAGATTCTCACATGGATGTTTTTGAAGCATCTAGTGAAGGAGTTGTTGATGAGCTACCCTTGACTACTCAACTACTTCAATCTAAAATAATTGTAAGCCTAATAACCAAGGTGGTTGCTCCAAGGAAGAGAGTGAACCCAGCTAAAGTAAAGGTAGCAATTGTGCCTGCCCAAGCACAACCTATGAATTAACTAAAGTTTAAGACCAAGGCTTAGAAGGAAGCTAAAGCCAAGGTGAAATTGGAAGAAGAGAAAGCTGCAATAGCCAAATCATCTCTACCTCCTCACCCTAATTTGTAGCCAAAGTTTAAAATATGATTGCGGTTGAGCTAAAGCAAGGGTTAAGGGAGTGAAAGAGGAAGTCTGAGGCAGTAATAGAAGAAGCTTCTCAATAAGGAGTGAAAAAGCAAAATGAGTATAAGGATACAATTAGTCCAGGCATTGCTGAGGAATTGGAGAAGGTTGTAACAAAGTTAAATGGTGTCCAAAAGAAGAGGACTGATTCCATCAAGCCCAAGTAATCACTTTAAGTAATTGAAAGTGATAAGGATGGTGATTTGGTGATCATAGACTAGGAAGAAACTACTCTTTCTGAGGAATCCATCTAATCCCCAATTGTCGCTCAGCAAACTAAGTTGCCAAAAACTCAGGTTGAGTTACCTGAGGCTGATCCATCCGTGGATCAAACAACAAACCCCCGAGTATCTAAAACTTCTTCCCAAATTCCTTTTGTAAATCCTACTTCAATTTCTTTTGTAAATCTTGAATCAACTTCTTCTCATGTACACACTTATCCGGTATATTCCCTTGTACATCCTAAAATTTCTACTTCTCCTAGCATTCCTAAGAAAAGACCAACCCTTCTTCACCACCTCCACAAACTCAAGCTAACATCATTCCCTCTCCTAATATCCCTACTTCTACTTCTTCGCCTCCAAATGTACTACCTTTTCTTCACAACCATCCTTTACCCCCTCAGTCCCTCTAATTAGGGAAGTCCCTCATACTAAGAACTAAGCTTAGGAGGGAACATCAAATGTAAGCGGTGCTAAGGTAAATTTATAGCCGAGGAAGTAACACCTACTAGAAGCAAACTGATCCAAATGGATTGGGAAGATTCATCTATAATAGCTCATATTAGAGAGCTTGTAAGGGCTAAATCCCCTACTCTCAAAATTGACATTGAGTTAGATGGGGTAGTTAGCCAAGTGCTACCAGCGTAGGAATTGACAAACTTATCGAAAAAGAAGAAGGCCCAGATCCCAAAGTTTGATGCACATCCAACATCCTTTCTAAATCAATCTACTATGAAGAATTTGAAAAGATTCAAGGGATTTTGTAATCTATCGAAAACCATATGGCCAAGGAGAGTGCGAAGAGTCTAGTTGATAAGATGACAATGATCTTAACCAGGTTGACTGATTTTACAGTTTAGCTTAATGCTTCAGTGTCATCTATTCATGCCTCAAATGTCATTGCAAAAGCAGTTGTAGGTAAGGTGAAGAATAGCATTAACAATACTTTGCAATAGTTAAGTAGTTTCACTAAACTCATGGCACTAAAGATAACTCAGTTTTACAACTTTGGGAAAGAGTAAGCCAAAATAAAGACCAGCACAGATAAGCTCCTCAAAGAGATTCTCATGCAGTTAGGAGTAAATAAGGACTTATCTCACAGCATGTGCAACACAATGGAAAACATGTCCAAGCTGATGATTGCCTAAGATAAAAAGGTTGGAACTATTGTGAAGAAGGTTGAGAAACCTATGCTCAACTTGGATGCACTGGATGAGAAGCTCAACTAACAAACATGGAGAATGCTATCAAGGACTCTCAAAAGGCATTTATTTCTTCTATGGATAAGCTATTTGTAAAGCCAACTGAATTAATAGATCCTAGTAATGGTTATACTATGCATAAGAAATTGAATGTCCTGGTAGACAAAATCAATGAGCTCTAAGGGAAAGTACAGAGTTGATGAAAATTAGAGAGCATGATGAAAAGGATATAGATTATATAGCCAAAATTGTTAATCTTATGTGAAGCAATGTTGAAGATCTCATTATCAGTAGTAGATTTCAGAGTTCGACTATAATGCTTTATACAATTTGCGTGCCAAGGATTTGATCAACTTGTTCATCTCATAAGGTGTCATCTTCTACTACTACAAGAACTTAATGAGCAAGAGGTCGTATCTGCGCAAGGTAAGGAGTAGCTTGAGAATGAGATTTCACCAGTTATCATTAGAAAGCATGAGAGTTTTCAACATGCCATTGACTCTGTCAATGTTTGTCTCGACCAACTGGTGGTGGAGTAGATAACAAAGGGGGAGAAGGTAATTGATGATGCTTAAAGAGCTTCTTAGCACCAAAAAGTAAATATCCATCCTAGGACATAACGTCAAGTCCCACTGGAGCAATAACGTCAAGAAATTCTCCTACAGACAGAGGCTCTAGTTCATCTTCTTCTTAGAATGTTAGAGGGTGAGGTGACCCCAAGCTGCATAGGTTGTCTTAGAATAGAAATATTTTGTAATAATGTTTAATGTAAAAACTTAGTATACGACACTATTCATGTACTTACTAAGTTCATCTAATGAAAATATTACAAAGTTTCTTCAAAGTTAAGAGCTTCCTAACTTATTAGTTTATATGTGTTATTCTTACATAAATAATATTGTTGCAAGAATCAACCAATGACAACTTAAAAGGAAAGCTGAGTAAAAAAAGTCCCAAGATAAAGAAAAGTTCTCTAAGTATGGGGGAGTTGATGATGACTGAAGAAAATCCACTCAGCATGGGGGAGTCTATACTGCTTAAGGAGTTCACTCAGCATGGGGGAGTCTTACATCACTTATTAGGTATTCCTATATCCATAAACTATTTATTTAATTAATTTTTCTACTACCTAGTTTGTTATCTTTTCTAAAATGGGGGAGATTGTTGAATCCAAATTGATAGTACTTCACAGTACTAAAAGTTTTGGAAAAACAAATTACATAAGATAGTGAAATTAATTAGGTATCAAGTAGACTCTTAATTAAGCAAGTTTAACTTGAGTTTGTTTTGAGGAAAACAACTCAGTTTTGTTGAAACGTAATTAAGTTATGGCTTAGAGAAGGAAAAGCTGAGTTGTTGTGTACTTCATAGTTTATGCGATATAACTCAGCTTGAGCTGAGTAGTTTTTACATAGTTAAAAATTGAGTAACTTGAAACTCTTACATATGTTTTGACACTTATGTTTTTAACCTTTTATTTTAAGATAAAATATTCCTTTGATGTTTTTCAGGTAAAAAGCGCTGAATAAAAATGGATATTCTTGAGATCCTCACAACTAAAAGGTATCAATAAGGAATGTTGGAGATGCCTCACTAGCACCCAAGTAAAAAATTTATCTTTTGACATGTGCCATTTTCCAATATCTTAGCGCAATTCTGCAATGTCAATAAAGCAACCAACTTCAAATCTACACATTGCATCTTGCGCTCCTCTCTCAAACACATTTTCTTGAAGATATTTGAGTTATTGATGAGTTGAAAATTAATGGATTAATCTTGCAACTCAACATTCAAAATCTCTGTCTCTAAACGTCCTAAATTATGTTTCAAATGGGTATATTTGAAAGCTGTGAAGAGAAGAGAGTTCGAAGATCAAGTCAAGACGAGAAGTTTACAACAACTACTTCTAGCCTTCTACATCGATAAATAGAGCATGGAGCATACATTTACAACTTGCTGAATCATCTTGAAATCATCTTGAATTTCCTAAGTGATGAATCTATACTAAAGCAATCCTAGCGTTTGAAATTCTATTTCAAGCAATCCAAAGCAAACAACCAATTCCAATCAGTTTGTTAGAGAGAAATTAGATAGGCTTAGATCTTAGCTAAGCTATTTGTAAAAGATTTAACATTTTATAAGTTGAAATCCTTTGTTAGTCAAATTTATCGATTATCTAAGTGAGTCAATTTTGGAAGGGTACCCAAATTGAGTATTGAGTGGTAGTTAGAAAGGAATGTACTTTTTGTAATCGGTCTAACTACTATTAAAGGCTTCTTTGCCTATAGAAGTACAGAATCACTAGTAGATTAAAGCTCTGGAAAGAATCTAGGGACTAGAGGTAGGCTAAGGGCTGAACCAGGATAAAATCTTAGGTGTTCTCAATCCTTTATTATCTTTTATATTTTTAACAATGTTTGTGCTGATTCATCATCTCTCTTTTTCTTATATCTACTTGAAAACCATTCCAAGCTGAGTAAGTTTACTCAACACAGCATGAAGGTAATCTAAGTCAGCTCAAGCTCAGTAGTTTTCAATTTTTAGCTTAAAAGTGCACTCAGCACACTTAAAAATAACTTGGCAATCAATTTTAAAATATAAAAAGATCAAGTTAATCTGCATTCTCCCCCCTATACATGATTATTAAAGCTAAAGTGAACAAAAAAATCCCTACAACAATATTAAGGTGGTGAATTGTCTTCCTATCATAAGTCGTGATACGAACCTTATTAACGGATGTAAGAATATGTACATCATGCTTTCCTTTAACATGTGTTTGACCATGAGACTAGATAGGGTTGATGCCTTAACCAAAATGGGTTATTTATTCTAATAATGGAGCTTATGCTACATTGGAGATATATTTGAGGATTTGTATAATTAGGCACACACATCTCGAGAAAGAGAACTCAAATGGACTAGCAATTGCATAGAATGAAAATGGACGGGTTCCATCCATGTCTATTTTATTATGGCTTGACCTACTATAGCAGGGATCTTCTTAGATGAGTTATGGATACTACTTACTAAGGAAAAATTGTCCAAACATGTTTTCTTGAATTCAATAAAAGGGGCTATTTGAATGTCGATAAAATAGTAGGAAATATGTGTTTAATTAAAGACCTTATCATCACAATAAGTTGACCGGGATCAATTTTGATGACTGGTTTAATAAATGTCGATAAAATAGTAGGAAATGTGTGTTCAATTAATCCAAATATAAACCTTCACTATATTCTTGAAAATAAGTTGACCAGGATCAATTTTTTACGATTGGTTTAAAGCTCTTAAAAAGGAGCTTGAGAAGAACAATCTAGATTATATTTTGGATAGTCCTGAACCAGTCAATCCTAATGCTAAGGCTTCTATCCAACAGAGAGAGGCATATCTTAAGTAAAAGAAGGATGTTTTAGTTGTATCACTCATGATGCTCGAAACCATGACCTTAAAGCTTAAGAAATAGCATGATGGTATGGACTTAAAGTTGATTCATCTTACAGGTATTCATGAGGGTACGAATATTGAATGGAATGAAATATTGTAATTCTTCTATTCTAGAAACGTGATGGAATCCTTACCACTGAGCATTGCAAAGAATGCTTTGGGTATTCGAAAAGAATGACTCAGATAGGAATTTAAAGAGATTCTAATCTTGACATACAAATTATGGTTGATAGTTTATCTGATAAACAATCACCCTTTGTGAAAGATTATCTCATGTCAAGGAAGACTAGTAAAATGTCTAAGTTTATTAAAAGACTTAAAAGTTCTGAAGATGGTCTAATGGCTGAAGGAACAGGTACCTTAGCGAGTAGGACTTGCACTAAAGGTAAATGTTTAAAACCCATCAACACGAAGGTAAAAAATGTGATCATTGAAAAGGAGAAATCCAAAGGGATATGTTTCATGTGAATAAGGACAAGACATTTTAAACGTTATTGCAAAACTCCATTTTTCTAACAAGTGAAGAAGAATCCAAGTGAGGTACTTCAGGTATGTTCATGATAGAGAGTTTCTCTACAGTTCCTCATGAGTTTACATGGGTATTGGATACTGGTTGTGGTACTCATGTCTGTACTTCTATGCAAGGGTTTTGGAATAGTAGGAGGCTTGCATAGAGGGAAATGGACCTCGGAGTTGGAAATGGAGCACGGGTTGTTGTAATAGCTATAGGGACATATAGCCTTCATTTTCCTAATGGCCTTATTTTAGTTTTAAACAATTGCTATTACATTCCTACCATTACTAAAAATATTATTTATGTTGCTTGTTTACAACAGAAGGATTTGAAAGTTTATTTACTCATAATAAATATCAAATTCAGTGTGATAATATTCTTTATGCTTGTGGAATGTGTGTGAATGATGTTTATGTTCTAAAAACTAAAACTAAAATTCTTAATATGAACATTGCTAAGAAATCAAAATTAGATAATGAGAAATCTTTATACTTGTGGCATTATCGTCTAGGCCATATAAATGAGATTCACTTAACTAAGTTACACAAATGTGGTGACTTGGGCCTAATGGAATGGGAATCCTATGGGGTGTGCAAACCTTGTTTAAAAGGAAAAATGACAAAGATATCTTACAAAGGAAAGAGTTAGCATGCAATAAGTTTTTTGGAAATAATACACTCTGATGTATGTTGTCTAATGAGTGTTAAGACACATGAAGGTTTCGTCTACTTCATACCCTTTATCAATGATTACTCACTATATGGTTATGTGTACCTTATGAAGCACATGTTTGAGAGCTTTGAGAAATTCAAAGAATTCAGAACAAAAGTAGAGAAACAATTGGGAAAAGTATTATGACCCTTCGATTCGATCTAGATGGTGAATACTTAGCCAAGAGTTTTAGCGTTATTAAAAGGATAATAGTATTATATCCCAATGGACACCTCCTTATAAATGCCAACACAATGAAGTGTCAGAATGGAGAAATAGAACCCTACTCTATATGGTTCAATTTATGATGAGCCAAGCAGAACTTAGGAGATCCTTTTGGGGTTATTCACTTGAGAGCATAGTTTATATTCTAAATAGTGTGTCCTCAAAATTAGTTAATCAAACTAGCTCTTTCTCACCTGAGAGTTTGGGGATATCCTGCTTATGTTAAATTGACAAGTTTAGATAAGTTGGGCGTTAAGTCTGATAGGTGTATATTTATAGATTACCCTAAGGAGACTATGGATTATACCTTTTATGATCTGAAGGAATAAAAGGCACTTGTTTCTAGGAATGCTCAATTCCTCGAGAATGAACACGTACTTACGAAAGCTAGTGGGAGCAGTCTTGAATTTAGTGCTTAAGAAGATCAAATAAACAATTAACTGATTGAACGTAAACATGTTATAAAATAAAGTGTGAGTATGGAATAACCTATTACAACACTGACATTTCGTAGGTTAGGTCAGGATCCAATCATTCCTGAAAGATATGGTTATTTCATCACTAGTGATAAAGCACATCTTTCTTATGGAAAATGACGAGTCTAAGACTTACAAGGAAGCAATGGAAGGCTCTAGTTTTACAAATGGTTTACAACCATGAAGTCAAAGATGCACTCCATGTATGACAATCAAGTCTAGAACTTGGTTGATGCTCTAAGTGGGATTAATCCCATAGGATGCAATTGGGTTTTCAAGTAAAAAATTAACATGGATGGTAATGTAATTACCTATAAAGCAAGGCTAGTTGCAAAGAGTTATAGTAAAAAAGAAGGTATTAACTATGATGAAACCTTTTCGCCAGTAGCCATGCTAAAGTTTATCAGGATACTCCTTACCATCGCTACTCATTATGATTATGAGATTTGGCAGATGTATGGGAAAACTGGGTTCATCATGGGAACCTCGATTGGGATATATATATGATATAACCCAAAGGTTTCACATCTTAGGATGACTCAAAGGTGTGTAAATTGCAAACGTCCATTTATGGACTTAAGCAAGCATCAAGGAGTTGGAATATTAGCTTTGATGAGACAATCTAAGAAATTGATTTTGTATAAAATGCTAATGAGCCTTGTGTATATAAGAAGGTTAATGGGAGTGAGAACATTTTCCTAGTATAATGTGTCAATGATAAATTATTGATAAGAAATGATGTTTCTTTTCTTCAAATAGTTAAGTCATGGTTGTCAAATAAGTTATCTATGAAAGAGCTTAGAGAAGCAACTTTTATACTTGCTATAAAGATATATCGTGATAGATACAGGAGGCTACTAGGTCTTTCTCAAAGTATATACATAGATAAGGTTTTGGCTAGATTTAACCTTGAGCAGTCAAGAAAGGGTTACCTTCCCATGTATTATGGGATTAACCTTTCTGAATCTGAGTGTTCGAGAACGCAAGAGGAGAGACTGTGCATGAATGGAATACCCTATGCTTCGGTAACAGGATCCATCATGTATGCTATGGTCTGCACTCGATCAGACTTCTCACATGCCTTGAGCTTTAAAAGCAAATTTTAATATGATCTAGGTGAGAAGTACTAGATGGTTGTTAAAACTATCCTTGAGTACTTACGGAGGACTAAGGATATGTTTGTTAAAACCATCCTTAAGTACTTACGGAGGACTAAGGATATGTTTTTAGTTAATGGAGAAAGTGATCTCTTTGTGAAGGGATACACCAGTGCGAGTTTTCAATCTGACAAGGATGATTGCAAGTCCTAGTCAAGTTATGTGTTACGTTAAATGGAGGGTAGTTGTTTGGAAAAGTTTCAAATAAGATACAATTGATAATTCAACCATTAAATCTGAGTATATAGTTACTTCTAAAGCATGTAAGCAAGTTATCTTACAAAAGGGATTTATTGGTGATATTGGTGTGGTGTCCAGCATTGTATCAATAATGGTCTATTACAATAACAATGTGGCTATTGCTTAGGTAAAGGAACCACAGTCTCACCAGAGAAATGAGCACATACTCAAAAGTACCATCTCATTAAGGAGATAGTTGCTAGAAAATATATAAGCTTAGAATACATCCCTATGGATTAGAATCTAGTAGATGGGCTAAACAAAGCCATTGACTCAAGTTAAACATGACCAGCATTTAATGAGTATGGCATCAAGCACATGGGCAATTGACTCTAGTGCATGTGGGAGTTTGTTAGACATGATGTATGCCATAGAGGCATTAGAGCTATATGTCTTTATTAGTCATTAATGTACAAACAGTTATGGATTATTATTTAGCAATAATAAGACACTTTTGTTATATATCGATGATTCTTTCAAATTATATAACTGGCTGGTATTATATATATGTGCTATTATGTATATGTATATATATTCATTGATAGAATAAGATAAAGTCTGTGACTATTTCATGGTGTGAAAGTCAAAGGACATAATGGGAGCTATGTGGAGTGAAAATTACACACACATGTAATTATGGAAAGTCTAAATATCCCTAGTCATAGTTTCATTGAGATTGGACATCCATGAAGCAGATAGACTAGCAGTATGAGTATCCTTAGACCTGAGATACCGGTTACCTTATGTGGAAGTTTCTATACTTTTGGGTCATAATTATGCATACCCTGGTAATCAAGATGATACAAGTTACAAGTATAGCGGTGATCGATTGTTGGTAAGTCGAGTAGTCAAGATGGGATCTATCACTCCTGATATAGTGATATAATGGGAACTTATAGACTGTGTCTATACCGAGAATAAAAGGAAGAGTCAAGATAGTTTTGGGTGGACCACTAATTCATCAGACCAAATAAATAATGGAAGAGAAAAATATTCAACATGCAGAGCAAGGGAACTTTTCCTGTTACGAGTTGGCCTCACGAACATGGGTAGTTCATGGGTAAGGGATCACGAGTATCGAAAAATGCTTGTGGGCCATTGATATGCATGAGCTAGCGCATGCTGGTGGGCTGGAAGTCTACCAACATGCTGCAAATCGAGCTTGCACGGCACACACAACCCATCAAAGTGGCTTGTGTGCACGTGGGTTGGACCTACGAAGCATGGAGCTCCGCGAGTGACTCGCGTGTGTGGGATGGGTTTTCACCCATCCCATATTGCTAAATTGGGAGCATTATTCCTCCTCTTTATTCCGTACTTCAGCTTAGTCTTCCTTTTGAGTTTTGACTCCTTATCTCCTACAAAATTTTTTTAGATCCTCCACGAGTGTCTCTAGCATTTGCGAGAGCTCTTTTGAAGGATTATTTCTATTTTGGTTTAGAGTCTTCGTAGTTATTTTCGGGTTGGACTACGAGTGGTCTAGCAACTCCTTGTTAACCGATGAGTTCTCCCTTCGCATGATGTTTTGGTTAGTGCGGTCCATGTAGCCTGTCATAGAGGTTGTCTTGGTTTGGAGGCTTGTGCTAATGGTGTGTTGACCTATTGTTCTAAGGGATCGCTACACCACACTAAAGGAAGGCTCACATCAACTAGTAATGCTCTAAACGTAGATGCTAGGTTTTTATTAAGAGAATTTGTCAATTATGACCTCTTTTGCCAAAATTATTTCTACCCAAGTTTTGACCCTTAACTTAAATGGGTCAAAACGTTTCCTTAATTAATTTGTGTACCTTCCTTTCTTCCTTATCTCTTTTGTACATTCTTTTAGTTTTATCATTTAATGTTTTACATCCTCTTATGATTTCTCGACTGCTTCTCTTCAAAGTGTTCGTTCTTGTGATTTCTCAAACTTCGGTTCTCTACGATACGATTTTAAGCTTTAACTACTTCTCAACAACTCGTTCTTCATTATTTGGGTTACGGTTTTGTTGTTTAAATCTTTGAATCTTCTCCTAATCAATTTTTCACGACGGTCCTTTATTTTTTCTCCATTTTTGTTTCTATTTTCGATAGTTATGGCACCTAAACTTCTTCTCAAAACAAGATTCTGGTTGTTCATAAGAAGGTCAGGAAGGTAACAAAACCTTCTATGAAGTTTGCTTCAAGCCCTTTGAAAGAGAATCCTTCAAAAGAAATAGTTGAAGCAGCCAAACTTGAAGTATTCTTTTCATTTTTGAAACTGTAATTGTTTATTATTTTGGTTTGAAATTCGATCAATCAACTATTTTTTTATATACGGTATCTATCTGGAAATGATTTAGTTTTTTATATGTCTTGAGTGAATATCTAGTATCTATCTAGTAGATATCTAGTATCTGTTTAGTAGTTATCTTGTTTTGAAACCATATCATGAAATAAAAATAGCAATAGTTACTACTAAATACCAACATTATACTATATTCCTACCAAATGTGCAAATCTGGTAGGTAACTAGTATCCAACTAGTATTAGCTTGTAATTTTCTGCATCTTGTTAGAATCTGGTAGGTAACTAGTATTTAAGTGGTATTAGCTTGTAGTTTTTTGCATTTTGTTAGAATCTAGTATTTAACTAGGATTAGCTTGTAATTTTCTACATCTTGTTAGAATCTGATAGGTAACTGGTATCTAACTTCTAATTGCTTGTAGTTTTCTACATCTTGTTAGAAATTGGTAGGTAATTGGTATCTTACTAGTATTTCATCTTGTAACTTTATGCATCGTGTTATATATTGTTTTAGCTTGCATTTTATTAGAATCTGGAATCTAACTAGTATTAGCTTGTATTTTCTGCATCTTGTTAGAATTTTGTATGTAATTGGTATCTAACTGGTATCTAACTAGTATTTTTCTTGTAGTTTTCTACATCTTGTTAGAAATTTGGTCTCCAACTAGTATCTAACTAGTATTTTCTTGTAGCTGTCTACATCTTGTTAGAATCTGGTATCTAACTGATATCTGCTTGTAATTTTATGCATCTTATTAGAATTTAGTAGGTAACTAGTATCTAACTAGTATTTACTTTGTAGTTTTCTACATCTTGTTAGAAACTGGTAGGTAACTGGTATCTAACTGGTATTTTAGCTTATAATTTTCTACATCTTGTTAGATTCTCTTTAAGCTTGCATTTTTGTTAGAATATGGTATCTAACTAGTATCTAACTAGTATTAGCTTGTATTTTTCTACATCTTGTTAGAATTTGGTAGGTAACTGGTATCTAACTAGTATTTGCTTGTAGTTTTTCCACATCTTGTTAGAAATTATTATCTAACTAGTATTTTCTTGTAGTTTTCTAAATCTTGTTAGAATCTGGTATCTAACTATATTTGTTTGTATTTTTATTACATCTAATTGGTATCTAACTAGTATCCAACTTATTAGAAACTAGTAGGTTACTAGTATCTAACTACTATCTTGTATTAATCCATTGTAATCACTATAATGAACTAATATATTTTGTGTTTTTCCTATCGCAAATGCATGCTAACATAATCTTCTTTGTATTAAAATTTTCAGCGATTACAGTGTTTACATTTTGAGCTCTATTGAATTAGAGGTTAAGGGGAAGAAGATGCCTCAAAATTTTGAAATCTATCAACAAAGAAGGAAGCTCGCTTATAGTTAATACAAGTATGACGAGTAAAAATTAGCAAACAATATAGATAGTGAGGATGACATGTTCAAGACACTTGTTGAAATGTTTGATAGTCAAGGTTTTCCTTTTGAAATGAACATTTATTGCATGTAATCAATCTGATTTTGATGTATGTTTGAACTTTTTACTAGAATACAATTGTTGTGTATAAAAATTTTTTGTTATTTAAAAAATCATTTGGAAGCAATTTTGGCATCTTTTTTTGTGTGGTTTGAACAATAACATTTTATCCTTAACTGGTAGTTTTTTGGTAAAAATCTGGTATGTAAACAAAAACACCACCATTCACAATTAAAACTTGGAAAAGCACATCAAGTTCATATACAAACTAATAGTAATGAAAGGTTGTTAAAATAATGAGTTTCTACTAGTATTAGCTTGTAGATTTTTTGCATTTTGTTAGAATCTGGTATCTAACTGGTATTAGCTTGTAATTTTCTACATCTTGTTAGAATCTGGTATCTAACTGGTATCTAACTAGTATTTTCTTGTAGTTTTCACATCTTGTTAGAAATTGGTAGGTAGCTGTTATCTAACTGGTAATTTAGCTTGTAATTTTCTGCACATTGTTAGATTCTATTTTATCTTGCATTTTGTTAGAATCTGGTATCTAACTGGTATTAGCTTGTAGTTTTCTACATCTTGTTAGAATTTGATAGGTAACTGGTATCTAACTAGTATTTTATTGTAGTTTTTCTACATCTTGTTAGAAATTAGTATCTAACTAGTATTTGCTTATAGTTTTCTTCATCTTGTTAGACTCTGGTATCTAACTGGTATTAGCTTGTAATTTTCTACACTTTATTAGAATCTGGTATCTAACTGGTATCTAACTAGTATTTGCTTGTAATTTTCTACATCTTGTATGTAACTGGTATTTAGCTTGTAATTTTCTGCATAATTTGTGTACATGAATGTTTAAAAACATGTCAATACCAGTAGTCTACTAGTTGTCTATCAGTTGGACATTAAAAATTGGTAAAATGCAGAAACTGGATATGTATTGAAAATAATGGTACAGAGCTAGTAGGAAGCTGGTATTTGAACAATTTCTCAACAAAATAACTTCATTCATTCTTAATTTGTTTACCAATAATGCATATATCAATTCAAAATCACAGGAAAAGCACATCAAGTTTATTTACAAACTAACATAATTGAACGGTTGTTAAATTAACTTGAGTTTCTACTCAATACCAGCAATATACCAACAGTCTACTAGATTTTTAGAAACAACAAATTCCATGGCAGGATCTCCATCTGTAACTTGAAACTCTACCTTCAAATATTCTATTTCTTCATTTATCTTCAAGCTTTTAACCAGGACATGTTTTAATTCAGAAAAACAAGAAGTTTAGAAAATTACAATGATAGCAACCTTGTAACCAATGAATTTCAAATCCTCATTCTATGATCTGTAGCTATGAATCAAAACAAGATTTTATCCATTCTATAGGTTTTCAAAATCAAAATAAATTTGATTTCTTCTTAAACACATGCTTGTTTTTCGAAATCAAACTAATTGAGATTGGAAACTTACTTGATTGCTGGAGATTTGATGAAATCGTGATTTAATTTTGAAGAAATCTAGATCTGCTGCGCATTTTGTTTGAGCTAAAACTAGAAATTCGAGGAAGAAGTCCATAGTTTTGATGATCGTGTTTGGATTTGGGAAGGAATCGGTCCTTATACAGGACGTAACAACTGTAAAGTGGAAGTTTAAAATTGGTATGGAATGGCAATTTTCAATTAGAACGTATTTTCTGTAATTTTGAAACCTTTTTAGTAAATTGATAAAATTTGCCCTTTTATTAATAAGTTTTATAAACATAAAGCATCTTTGGAATGTTTTAACTGAGATTATGTCAATCTTGACATGCTTAGGAGTTCCTTTAGGGTTAATTTTATGTTTTGAAATTTCTCCATGCTAGTTCGCATGTTTATTACCTGCCTTAATTAACCAACATATTGAGAGGTAGTTAGCTTGGAAGGTACTTGCTGTAAAACATCTACCTGTTGTCAAAGGATTTTCCACATGGTTAAAGGAGTTAACACTACTACATTTTAGCTCATAAAGGAATCCCGGGACTAGAAGTATGCTATGGGTTGAACCAGGATAAATTCTTAAGTGTAAACTTCCTAAACTCTATCTTTATCTTTTTTTTCAACTATTTCACTCAACATAAGCATATTTATCTCTTGTTTTATCTTGCTTGAAAAACCAACATGAGTTGAGTAAGTTTTACTCACCATAGCTCGAGACCAAACCAAATCAATTTGAGCTGAGTGGTTTGCGTACTTTAAATCTATTAATTTGTGCACAACATATTTATACTCAGCATACATAAACTAAACTTGGAAAATATTTCTAAAGTAAACAAGTCAATTGTCATTCACCCCGTCAACCCATTCTATAAGCTATAAAGGACTAACAGAAACTATACTAGCTATAAGTTTTGGAAAGGATTTTTTGAAAGATTCGAAAAGAATTTGGATGTAACAAAAGAGGGAATTACAATTCAAATGAAATTTTTTATTAAAGAATTTCATTGTGTATTTGAAATGAAGTTGGCTCTATTAATTATAAAAAATATAAACTAGTCACTTGACTCATGTTGGGGGGAGTCGATTGACTCATGTTCTAGGTTTAGGTTTGCTGCGTTATTAGGTTTTTTCTGGTAGGAAAGTGTTTGCCACTTTTCTACTAATAAGTTTAATCTATAATGGTTCCAAAATCTCGTGAACTATCGGCCAATAACTGTGCCATAAACTTTTTCACAAATAAATGTAAGTGTTGTCAATACCCCTTATCGCATAGAAAAATGATGATAACTGCAAGTATACAGTTGCGATGTAGTTTTAAAAGATATCAAACCCACAGGGAAGGAACCAGGTCTAAAGATAAAGTAGGGAAGAAACAAAGTAAAATAAAATA